>CM034156.1:114670620-114731392 GCA_019776745.2 Taxus chinensis | reverse complement strand
TCATTAGGTACGAGTTTTAGATGGATCATAAGGTCTAAGTGGGGGTAGGGAAATGGTCGCATTCTCCACCAACATAGCAAGGATTTTGGCGTAAGACCCTTTGAGTGGGTCAAAGTCAGAGGAAAATGAGGCTATTGACTGGGTCGATTCTGGTGATGACGTGGTGTCGTTGGTTTGTATGGGGGGTGGTTTAGCCAAGGAGTTTTGGTAATGGGTTTTAACTAACCGTGGTTTCTTTGACGTAGAGGCTATGTTTAGCTGGTTGGATGATGAGGTATCATAAAACAACCACAGAGAAATAGGAGTGACAGAAAACAAATCTTTTGATGGTGGAATTTGTTTATGGTTGATAGGTGGACAGGATACGCGGGGGGGTGACAGTTGTTGCTATACCTTTGGATTTCTGTATGGGTGCAGAAGGCGTAGGTCGCTTTAAAGAAATGCAGGCAGGAGGTATGATATATGATGTAAGGTAGAGGGATGGGGTCCGAATATGGAAGGTAGGTGTGACGATGAGGGTTTTAGTTGTGTTAACGGCATAGATTGAGGAGATTGAGTTTGTCTCCTAATGGGATGGATGGCTTTATTTTTAGATAAATCAAGCCACTTAGGTGGGTGTGTTAGACTAGGTATGGGTGAGGTCCCAAACATAGGGGAAGATTTGGTTAGGTTAATAGAAGTGGATGAGGTACTTGGTAAAGATGAGGACATAGGCATTTTAAGCTTCTGTAAACACTTCAGGTATATGGTAGAGGCATCAGGATTGGTCATTTGCATTTGAGTAGAATATGGCGTACTCAAACGTTCCCATAGGACCTGTCTATCTTCTGGGGAATGACATTCCTCACGTGTGAATAGGAACTTTTGTATGGAAGAAAGGTGGGTTGTGATTCCGGTCCCACTGTGGGTGTGATACAAGGGGTATATGAGACACTGTATCAATGGGCGTTTAAGAGGTCAACCGGTTGTTGAAAAGATTTAGGTGATGAAGGACTAATAGGTAGGGGGCGTGTTTGAGAGGATCTGTCATGTTTAAAGAATGTGGTGATGTCGGTTCAAGAGGTTTCTCATCTAAGGATGACAAAAGAAGTGGTGAGCCTTCCTCTTGTTCAGTAATAATGATGGTAGAAGGAGACGTTTGGGAAATAGATAAATTAGATAACATCCACTCACAGTCTTGCAAGGATGTGGTGTAAGAAGGCTCATTTGATGAGAGGGAACTCTGGGCAGTTAATTCCTTGATGGGTAAAGGAACGACAAGCATTTCAGTTTGTCTTGATTGACGAGAAGGGGGTTCGGTTTCCTGCATTAGTGAAGAGGTTGATTCCGAATTTGTTTGATAGGGGTCTTTGGCTGGGAATCGAAGAGTGCATGGATCTCATGAACACTCTCCTCGGCTAAGATATCTTGGTTTAGGTTATTACTGTTAGAAGAATGATTCGGGAATGGTTTGTTGAATATTTTCAAATTTCAGTTAGCAGTGGCGTTAGGATTATCGAGGGCTATATCCCCCATCACACCATTTCTTGCACTATGTTTTTCAACATCTTGCAGTTTTCATGACTGTGTCCCTTCACGCGGTGGAAGTTGCAGAAGTCATTTTCTTGTGTACCAAGAAGGTATGGCGCGAGTGGAATCAACCCGGAATGAGGTTTAAAAGGAGGTAAGGTAATGGCTCCTGCTTTAAGCAATTTTTCCAATATCACACCATATGTTTCTCCCAAGGGAGTGTAGTTGATGGGCTTGCTTTATAATTTATAGGTGGTTTTTGGTGGGGTATTAGACGGTGGTTGGGATTTGACCATCACCGCGCTGCACGGCCCCTTTTGATTTTGAAGCAGTTGAGGATGGTGTGAGGATTGTTGTGGAATCTTGGGTTCGGAAAGTGGGGTTTTTGTTGCGCAACCGCAATTTCTCTTCCTCTAAGGCTCAAATCTCTAGTTTTCGAGCCATAGTAAAGGCCTCGTCAAATGTACGGAAAGTTTGAATTTGGAAGGTAGGAGAGATGTGCTTAGCGCAGGCCTGCGTAAACAGTTCGATAAGTTCGGTCTAAGGCAAGGCATACGTAAGTTGTTGATAAGGCCCCCACCATCGTCCAACGAAAGCTGCGATAGATTCATCTTCAAATTGTCGGATGGCATAGAGGTCGGTGATAGATACTTTCTTAGCAATGTTAATGGAGAAATGATCCAAGAAATATTGGGCTAATTGGTTAAAAGAGAAGATTGAGTGCTGGGTTAAAGCACTGTACCACTCCAAGGCGGGGTCCTGATAAGGACATGGGAAAGGTGCGGAGTAGTAAAGCGTCGTCGTGAGCAATCAGATAGTAGGCATGTCTAAATGATCGCAAGTGTTGTTGAGGGTCCTCCTTACTGTTAAAGCGAGTAAACTTTGGTAATTCCCATTGAGGAGGATATGAATGAAGGGGGACTGAAGGTTGGATAGGCTCCCAACAAACTTGCTCGTATGTTAAGGCGCTACGACTTCCTGAAACAGAAGCCTCCAGATTTTGCATTTTGTCCATCATTTGTTTAATTAAATCAGAAGTTGGATGAGATGATGGTGTGGTTGTGGTAAACGGAGGCAAATTGGGGCAAGGGCCACCGCTAGACAATGGTGGGGTTAAATCTTGATAAGGTATGGAGGACGAATGTGTTGAGGCAACCGAATAGGGATGTCCTATATAAGCTGTTGAGGAGACTGGATATGTGTGTGGGAAATGAAAAGGTGGGCGGAGCTTGAGAAGGAAAGCTCCTGTGTGATAGGTGGCAGAGAGCAAGTCATGAATGAAACAGTCTGCAAGAGAGACAGAGGTAGGAGCAGTTGGCGGTAATGACATGTTGGCCCAAGATTAACCAAAGGAAAGCCAATCTGTGCCGTATGGACCCCTGAAGCTGCTAAGGTAGGCGACTGGACTAAGGATGCGAAGGCAAAGCGGAGTTATCAGATGGAGAAGGGGGCTAAATGAGCAGCTATACTGATAGGCATGCCAACAAGGAGTTGACCTTCAGGTGTCGGTCAAGGGCATGAGACAAATAGTATTGTACAGCGCTAGGATTAGCATCCAGAAATTTGTCAAATTCTTTATCTCCCACAGGAATTTTAGGGACCTCGCTGGTGTCCGTAGGATTCCCCACAGAATGTGAAGGGGGTGATTCAGGAAAAGGCACACAGGCAAGCATGTGAAACCATGGCGGCGGCTTGCTTTCGAGTGATAACAACCATGGACAGGAGTACACAGTAGGGTTTCAATCTATCAAGAACAGAAACAGACTCAGAATGGTGAAATTGGTAGGTTGCTGGTTTTTCAGGCACTGTAAAAGACAGTAACCGATATCGGTCTGCTGATAACTGATGTCGGTTAGACTATAGCCGATGTCGGTCAGCTAACCGATGTCGGTGTAATAAGACTAGTATAAGAAAATATAAGAAGCTGCTGATTTAATTGTTAACAACGCTCAGTACATTTATCAAATTGTTCTAAGGTAATCACAGAAGACAGTGTATAACAGAGAAAACAGAACTGAAAACAAGCAAGATGCACCACGCAATCCAGAGACTAACCCTAGGGTTAATTTTAATTATTGTGGGTTCTCTCTCCCAACCCTCGTCTTATTTCCCTTCCCCTATATCGTCTTCTTCCCCTTTTTCCATCATGTTTCCTCCTTACTTCCCCATCGATAACCTGGCTGTTCAGCGTTGTCCTATCTTTTTTATCATACCACCCTCCACATGCATCTCTATATGGTCTGTTCCATATTCTTTGCCTTGGTCTTCCTCACAATGACACGATTCCTTCAATCTTCTCCTTGTATTTGTTCTATCTTCCTTTCCTCTCCCCTAATTTTCACGTTTCTTCTGACCACTTCTCCTTTTCTCTACCACCCCTACCTTTTCGTTCATTCTGTATCTATTTCTCTTCCTTTCTCTCCTCTTTTTCACACTTTCCTCGCCCCTCATAGTTTATTTTTTTTCTCCGTTCTACTTCTTCTTTCGTCCTTTTTCCATTTTCCTCAATTTCACCCCCTACTCCCACCTCATTTTCTCATTCTTATTTATCCTTTCCCATTTCCTACTTTTCTCAGCTCTATCATTTATTTCACTTCCACGCATCCCTCTTTACTATATCTGTTGCTTCCTTCATTTTGCACATCTCTATATTTCATCCCTTCACCCTCTACTCTGTCACTTTCCTATTTTTGCCTTGTTTGTCCTTCATCATTCCCTTCTTCCCCTATCATCCATCTCTCTTATTTCTACCTCTTTCATTCCTTTTTTCTCCCTCACCTATCTCCCCTACTCTTCTCATAATCAACCCCCAATCCTATCCATTCCCTTTTCTCTTTCCCACACACCCTCACACCTAGCATTCAAGGTCGATTGAATCCTTTCTCCATTTGCATCGTGCGGTCATTCCAGTATCTTCCACTCCATTATCGTCTTCTTCTCCACATAATCCATTTCCCTTATTTTCGAGAGTTCTGTCGTATATTCCATTCTCGTCAGTCCTCTCGAGGGGGCATCACCACATCTATCCATAATCACATCTTCTCATGACATTTTTGTCTTGGAGGATACTATGACATCTGTCACTTACCACTTTCTATTCTCCCCAACAAACATTCACTCTACCTTTTAAAAAGTAGATTGAATTCTTCCCCCATACCGTCTACTTTCTTTGAAAGGACACTACTTTCATAGTACCCTTCCAAAGAGGGGAAAATGTAGACACCCCAATTTCACATCTATCCTAATTCAATTAATTCCCCTTCCTCATTTCCCACAAAAATACACTTCGAATTAATCAAATATAACTTGATTAATTATCCATTTCAAAATCTAAAAAATAACCTAATCCTCACCACATGTCATTATTCTCCATGTTTTTCTACTATTGAATTAAAATTTCAAATTCAAATCCTCACCCACCATTCATGGTCCCCACTCACCTAAAATCCTCCACTTATGAATTAAAAATATAATTCAAATCCTCACCCATTCTTCGTGGCCCCCACTCACCTAATCTTGCCCACATTTTCAAACCATGATTACTTAAATTAATCTAAGTTAATCACTCCCCCAGGCTATAAATACAACCTTACCCCCCCTCTAAAGACACAGAGAATAAGCTTGCATGCAATATCTAAGTTCTTGCATCCTTTGAGCAAAGAACATCTTTTTGCCTCGTCCTAATGCCAAAATAGTCTCATAATCCCTTTTCCCATCTGGTGCAAAGTAAGAGGATCATTGTTGCAGGAAGGTCTTGCTCCATCTTGAAGAAAAGCACCTACATATCACACAATTAGGGCTCAATCCAAGTTTCCTAGCCCATTCTGAGGTTTTCTACGAAACGCGAAGGAGGAGGTATGACTATTGGTATTTTACTTCTTTGTTAGTAGTGTATTTTTCCTAGCTTACATATATAATTATTCTAAGAAATTTATAATTCATGAAATAATCACCTTTTCAAACCACAACCATTTTTGTCATCAATAAAACAAACTACCCAAAAAGTTGTTTTCAATGATCAGCTAGTTAACACCTTTCCTCAACTAATTAGGACCTATTAACATATTCAATGGATGAAAATTTCATCCCTCTCCACTCTCTAGTTGATAGAAGGCATCACCTAATCAATCTTATGCTCAAACAAACTCAAAACATGCAACAAATCTTCTTATATCATGCATTAGCAAAAATATTCCTATCCACAAACTGACAAGGAAACCTTAACAAAATTCATCATCATGATAAAAACCTTATCTAAATATAAATATAACTTTATTATCTTTCCAAATCAACTTGAATCACCTCATAACTTCATATGTAGCTCATGTTATGCCCATTTTACTAAAGAGTCCTTTTAACTGCCCAAAACTGCCCTTTGACCAGTCAACCTAAATAGGGCACACTTTTCACTTTTTCAACATCACAATAACCTGAAACCTTCATGAAAATATATTAAAACTCCTGAGCTATCATAAATTCCATTTTATACTTGACCTCATTTGGAGAAATTTTCCACAAACTAAAACTCTTCATAAAAAAGTCTATTTAGGTGGGGCCCGTATATTAGCACATGCTCTAACTTGCCTTTATGGAAATCTCAGTGAGTCCTATACAAAATACAATCATAAATTTTTAGTAACCAATCAGTACAAGTACTTTTCTAAAAGCTTCTCCTAGCTAGGTTTTAGCTAGGGTTTCAAACCACTTTACCTTCTTAATGATCGTTCATAAAAACATGATGATCAACCCACCTCATTATTTTTTTGAAAGCTTAATAACTGACAAAAGAAGCTATGAAAAAGATATCAGATCCCCATGATAATCACATAGTTCACAACGAGCATCAGAAGGTCTATCTTTTCTATAAAAATCACATTGAAACTTACCCGATTTCACTAAAACTTGCATATCTTCATAAATACTCTTCAGAATGAGCTGAAATTTGGCATGAAGCATAATGAAAACCTTCTCTAAATATCCATAATCACCATATAGCTAAAATATTCCTAAAATTTCTCATCCACATTGACTTACCTATGCAGACCTATGATTATGCTAAAATGTAAAATAATAGCATAATCTAATTCAAGTTTGCAGTAAATAAATGAATAATGAAATATTGAAATAATAACCAAGAAAAATAACCAAGAAAATATGAAACCCTAATGTGAAAAGATGTTTATAAGAGACTTAGATGATTTTTAGAGGTTGTTAGACTGATTTTATCCAAATAACTCTCCTAGTAATTTGGACAACTTACATACATATTTTGGATCAGATATTTTTCCATTGTAAGTGGTGCACATTTTAGTTGTCTCCTTAGAACATTTATTTGGTCACTATTTCCTCACAGGACCTTGCACACTTCCCCTTATCCCCTTTCCATTTTCCTTTTCCTCTTTGTTCTAGTCTTTCCTTATGTGCATATTCTATGCATTCACCTTCTTCTTAACAACTATTCATCCCGCGTGCACACCTTGCACTTACTTCAATTAGCTAAGTCTCTGGCCCTCTCACACACACCACACATTACTTTGAAATAGATGTGCCCTAACCATATGTTTTCCACTCACCAATTTTCCCCATTTTTGCCATGCGCATTGTGATTGCGTGCACCTTCCTTCTACCTTTATCCCACACCTCATTCTTCTACACACACACTTTTGCACCCTTCTCTATGTCATTCTATGTGATGTCATTCTCTGACACACTTGAGTGTGCCACACGCAACTGATCAAAGCGTGCCACTTGGGTGTCGAACCTTTGTAAAACATCAATGAGTGACATGTGGTAGAAATGAAAAAATACTTTTACACAGCTGGCCATCTTTTCAGTCAATCAGTGTGTGCCACGTGTCTTACACGTAAAAACAGCTATGACAATCTTCTAACAACTATATCTTTTGCTAAAGAGTTCCAATCGGCACACGCCTAGTCTCAATTGATACGTGTTGATGAGGGCTATAGTACTAGATATTCAAATTCAAATTCTTGGTGGATCTGGTAGGTGAGAAATGGTAAAATATCTATTTGGGCCTTGACGAGAAGATCTGATTGTTCCAACCACCTAATTTGATTTGTTTTGCCTTCCTTCCTTCTCCAAATGTATTTGAAAGATTTTCAAGTGGATTTACATGAATTGAATGCTTCTTGTTGTTGGTTGTATTTAAAAATCAGGTTTTCCCTCCTTCTTCTCTTCTTCTTCCATTGATTCATCTATAAATGTAAGAGCTGGGCTCATTGTTAATGTTGGACACTTTGGGTCCTTACACATTTTGTTAAGGACTTCATATTTCTGTATTTTGAGTCATAAGTCTCTATATCTGACTCGTGCATGTGGATATCAGCCTCTTTCACCCTTGTAACAGTTTTGTGCAATTCTGGAAGTAATGGAAGCATTATTTTGTGACTATTATATGTCCTAAGAGTGTTTGTATTCTTTCTTCTTGCCTTTATTTTACATTGCATGCTTCTTGTGACACTCTACATCCCTTGCAAATCCATTTTTAGTTGTGTTCCATGAAAATAATCTATTAAATGCATTTTATTTGTGCTACACATGCCTAGCCTTCTTTCATGCCGTCTCCTTTAATTTTCACTCAAAATGGATGGTTTTCATCCCTATTTTTCTATTGCTAACTTCTTCCTTAAATTAAATTTCCTTTCTGTTATCCTTCTATCCCTGGTCCCTTGGTATTATTGGCTTAGTTTTCCTTTTCAACATTAGGAGTAGCATTACCAGTAGAAATAGATAGAGGGGCCAGACTTTTCTGGAGATCCGTCTTAATCTCGCAAGGTCCCACAACTTGGAGATGGTTTCATTGCTATCTCAAACAACTCAGATATTCTAGATCTGAGACGTGGGTACATGTTTAAATGACCAACAGTTTCTTGCACGCCCAGTGAGGCCAATAATGAAAGCTTAAATTTCATATTGCTAATTTCTAGTGTTTGAACTTAGTATTTATAGCCTTTGGAGGATTATTTCAACACATCTGGCAACTCCCAACATTTTCAAATTTCCTATTTTACAGTCCTTAGTGCCTTTTATGAGAAGAGTGCATACCAGATAGAGTGTTGTAGTTGAAGGATCCTTCGAGTACCTCCAAATTTCACCGAGAATCACATGCAATAGATCTTCCACATACACATCCCCATCTCTTGCACGCCACACACACTCTACTCCTCTTCAAAATAGACAAGCATGCCCTACCTTGGCACTTCAAACTCCTCCTCCTCCAAGGAAATTTTCTAGTTTCACTGGAAGAAGCCCGCTCAATCTCAATGCCTAGCATGATATGCTAGTAGTTGCACTCAAGAGTATTCCACATTTCACAAGAGAAAATCAAGTCACCCCTATTGAACACATTCAAGATGTGGAAAATGTATGCTTTTTATATCTAGTTACACATGATGACATTGCTATCAGGATGCTTGCATCCTCTTTCAAGGGTAAATCACTCCAGTGGTACCGAGGCTTGCACTTGCAACTTGCGTCTATTGCTACCTGGGATGGGCTTGGAAAAACTCTATGTAATTAATTTGAAGATAAATCAAATCATCTATCAT
Organism: Taxus chinensis; assembly: GCA_019776745.2. NCBI lineage: Eukaryota > Viridiplantae > Streptophyta > Pinopsida > Cupressales > Taxaceae > Taxus > Taxus chinensis. Next base: position 114,722,315 of record CM034156.1, on the reverse strand, counting down.
GGGTGGAGCAATTTACTACAACAAAGCATGTGCCCAACGAGTAGATGATTGATTTCAACATCAAATTCCAGAAGAATTGGGGAAAAATTCCTTATGAGGTAAGACCTACGACCCATCATGGTTTCTTGTACTATCTAAGGGCTCTAAATAGTGACATCTTAGTCATGATTTAATCCATGAGAGGTAGAACCTTACCTACTACATAAAATATTGCAATAAGGGAATAAAACAGTCTCATTCAGGCTGGTAATTTACCTCCTAGACCTCCCGTACCCTTATTCCCAAAGATGTCTCCAGATCCTCAACCTTCTATTGCTCATGTTCCAGTGCAGAGCACACAACTAGTTGCATCCACATCCTATTCTCCCACACAGCAAAAATAATATGATGAATTGAATGACTTGATTAACAACTTTTCCAACAAGGTCATATCATTGGAAAAATAATAGGCACAAGCCTATAGAGGTAATTCCAATCAGGCACAAAGCGAAAGAAATCAACCTTGGCGGAATCAGTATGGGAATAAAAAATATAGACAAAACTAGCAGAATGATGTATGGCATGCTAATGCACATTTTCCTTTGTAAGTTATTCCTCTTGCACAACCTCGTTCAACACCCAACACAAGTCAAGCACTTGTCCTGGTCCACAATAACATGGCATAATATTTTGAATTGTGCTTTCCTAGAAATATGCCTCATAGTTAATATCAATGCTCCAATGTTTTTTGTGCGTAGGCCTACATGATCTAGAATTATTTTAACTGTGAGCCTTTCATCAGCGCAAGTGAACATGAGAACCAAGAAATGCCAGAGGCTCATCCTAAAGAAAACTGGATATTATTTAGTGTCGAGGACTTTTTTGCCATCAATTAAGATGCAAAGGATGCAAGAAGACTACACAGCCATGTTGTAGAAAATACAAGGTATAAAAGGAGAATGCTCGAATCTAGCGCACAAGTTTCAATTCCAGCAACACAGGCTAACCCTCAGAAGTAAAAGGAAGCAACGAAGACATCCAATAATAATATTTTTGAAGTTCCTACATGTGAGGCTCCACACAAATCTCCTCTTGAAGTGGTGCTCACCCCTCCTTTAGTAGGTCAAGGCTCTATGCCAACTAAGGTTCCTGCCTCTGTACTTGAGCAACTAAGAAAGGATGTTGATGTACCTCAAATGCTCAAGTCAATGGATCTTCCATTTATCATTGTGGACTAGATGAAGAAAGAAAAACATAAATGTTACAATGCGGGATGCCCTAACCATTCCATAACAACACGACTTGTTGCATGAAGCTTTGGCTCAAATTCTGTGCACTGATCTAACCGTCTAGAATCCGCACTCTTCTATCAATATCTGCTAAGAAGAGGAGAAGAAAGTAAGTAAATTTTTTAAAACCCCACCCTTCTATATTTATTTGATCATAGGAAAACATCTTTTCCATAATTACATGATTTACTCAGGTGCTAGTACTTCTATCATGCCTAAGAATATTGCTAATGTCTTAGGTATTAAGTATAGCCCCTTGACAAAAGGAGGCCTACAACTTGATGGTTCAATTTTCAGTACTCTGGGAATCATCAAGGATCTTGAGTTAACCCTCCATGTATGTCCAAGTCTGATAATAACTCAAGATGTGTCAATCATTGATATTCCCCCTTTGTTTTCTCTATGTTTGTCAAGAGATTTTACCACTAAAGTGGGAGGTTAATTTTCTTTTGATTGGAGCCATATGTTACTCAAGACAAGGTATGGTACCTGGTTTACCATACAAGTTGAGCCAATATTTTCCTATCATGTAGAGTCATATGTCCCATCCCCTCTCCAAACCAATTGTTTAATCCAAGAAGAAAAAGCTTCAATTTTTGAAGAGAAACCTCTTCCACCTTCTATTCCTACTCTATTACTTGATGAGTGGGTAGAGAGGCACCATAAATTTGACCCATATGTTGAAGAGTTGGAAGCTTATGAAACTAGGTTTGTTACTCACTACATTCTTAAAGAATAAGTTGTGCTAATGTGCGCACTCAAGAAAAATTAAGAGAACCCTGGTCTATAGAAGTTATAATTTGATGGATCCAGAAGAATAAATAGTGTGGGAGCAATAGTCGTTCTCTTTTCCCCTAAGGATGAGAAATTCTTCTCCGTGCATAGGTTGTAGTTTACATGTTCTAACAATGTGGCAAAGTATGAGGCGTTGGTGCATGGTATGTATATTTCTGAAAATAAGAATCTTAAGGTGTTGCAGGTCTTTGGGGACACGTTGGTTATCCACCAAGTCACCAATAATTGTATGACAAAGAATAAGCTTCTCAAAGCTTATAAAAGCATAGTTTGTGACCTCCTTGAGATATTTGATGCTCTTAATATGTAGGTAGTGCCACACAAAATGAATAAGGAAGTTGACCAAATGGTCGCACTTGGTTCACAGTTCTCTCCTACTAAGGACTTTGTCAAAGGAAATACTCAACACATTAATATGGTGATTAGACCATCCATCCTAGATAAAAACACCAGTTGGCAAGTATTTGACAGTGACGAGAAGATCATCTAGTTCATCCAAAAGAGTTATCATCAAGCATGCAAGCTAATTTGCATGACAACTATGGTGACCAAGTAATACAGCTAAAGAAAAAAAAGTTGCCTAAAGGGATGGTCAATTTAGAGAAAAATTTTATCCTTGATGATGAGTTCAAGAGTGAATAAAAGTATATGCGCATCATGCAAGAATGTTGCTCCCCAGTCACTATTACGTGTGGAAAGGAGTTGTTACTTAGTAAATATTGTGCGTATGATGAAAAACAAGCCTACATATCTCTCTCTATAAAAAATACAATGATATCTTCTCATGGGATTATGAACACATCAAAGTTTTTGATCCAAGTGTTGCTCAACACTCTATTGACCTTGATCCTAGTATTAAACCCTTCAGAAAAAAGTAGAGACCAATCAATCCAAAGATAGAGCCCCTTATGAGAAAGGAGTTATCCAAACTCATTGAGGTGAAAATTATTTTTCCCATCAAGTACTCTACACGGGTCATGAATCTAGTTCCTGTGTGTAAGAAGAATGGTGAAATCAGACTCCGTGTTGATTTCAGAGATTTGGACAAGGCATCTCTAAAGGATAATTATCTTGTTCCTTCTATGGATCATATTTTGTATACTGTGGCTGACGCACAAAGATTATCAATGCTAGATGGATAATCTGGCTTCAATTAGATCATGGTCAAGGAAGAGGATCAATTTAAAATTATGTTTAAAACCAAGTGGGGAACATATGTGTATCAAAATATTCCCTTCAGTCTGTCAAACGCAGGTGTAACGTTTCAGCGCGTCATGGAAATTACCTTCAAAGGTTACATCAATGAGTTCATCTTGGTTTACCTTGATGACATTACAGTCTTCTCAAAGTAGAGCGTGGATCACATGCGACACCTGGAGAAAGTCTTTGAGAGATGTAGAAGGTATGGGGTATCTCTCAACCCAAAAAAATGTAATTTCGTGGTAGCACGGGAAAGCTTCTGGGCCATATAGTTTCAAAGGATGAAATAGCAATCGATCCTGAGTGGATGTCAGCCATCCTGGCCCTCTCCCTACCAACACACAAGAAAACCTTGCAGTACTTCCTTGGAAAAATCAAATTTGTTATGTGCTTTATACCTAACTTTGTAGGACTGGTTCAACCCATCACCCTGATGCTCAAGAAGGACATAACTTTCAGATTCCTAACATAAGGAAAGGAAAGCTTCAAAAAAATCAAGCAAGATATTTCTTATGCGTCAACACTCATTAACCCAAATTAATCAAAGGATTTAATACTTTATGCTTATGACATTGATGCCAGTGTTGTTGTTGTCCTAACACAAGAAAAGGAATAAGGGTTGGAACAACTAGTCGATTTCTTCAGCCAGAAGCTCAAGGATTATGAATTAAGATATAATCATAAGGAGAAACATGTCTACACCATTATGCACACACTCAAGAAGTTCAAAAAATTTCTCCCTAAAAATTATATCAAGGTGTTACCCTCCCACTCTTATATTAGATAGTTATTCAAGGGAGAAGAAGTTAGTGAAAAGAGAACATGATGGATGACCAAAATCATGGAATATGATGTGAGTATCAAATCCAAAAAGTTGGTAAGAGGTAGTGTGCCTTGCAAGTAGCTTGTTGCAGATGCACACAATGAATATGAGACTTCATTGTTCCTTGATGAAGCTCTACCACACATATAACTTGAGTAAAATATAGATCCTGGTATGTGTGAATGGATGAAGGACATAATCACATTCCTTTCCAAGGGCGCATACCATCCTAGCTTAAACAGGGAAAAGAGAACACATCCAAGGTTACAATTTATCCCTTATGTTTTGATTGATGGACTTCTCTGTAAGAATAATCTTGATGGCATGCTATTAAGGTGTATCAATAGCGTGCAGACTGAAAAATTGTTAGCAAAATTTCATGATGGATTCTCTAGTGGACACTTCTCTGCCAAAACTAAAGAAATGAAGATCATAATGATAGGTGTATTTTTTCCTACTCTGTTTACAGATGTACACAAGTGGGTCCCAAAATGTAAGGAATGTTCTTTCTTTCCAAGAAAAAAGAGATTCGCAGTGCTTCCCCTCTGACCAATCCAAGCAGATAAGCCTTTTGCACAATGGAGTATCAACTTCATAGACATGATATATCCACCTTCAAGCGTTGGACACAAATGGGTGCTGAAAACTATAGACTTCTTTGCTAGATGGACAGAAGCTGACATGCTCAAGGAATCAACCGAGTCATTCATCCTTGACTTTCTCGAAGGTATAGTCACAAGGTTTGGCATTCCTCAAACCATTATCTTTGATAATGCAAAAGCCTTCTTTGGCACTAAAATAACTGATTGGGCTCTAAATCTGGGAATCTATCTACAAACTTCTTCTAACTATTACCCTTAAGGGAATGGTCTGGAAAAGTAAACAAATATGAACTTGATCATGATCCTAAAATACATAATGAACATCAGCCAAATATAGTGGTATAAAAAGATCACGCACACACTCTGGGCATATGGAATCATGGTTAAAAAGTCAATACTAACTTCTCCTTACAAGCTTGTCTATGGAAAGGGGGTTAATCTTCCTTTAACAGTTGATTTGAACTCATTAGCACTTGCGCAATAGCTAAATTTTGAAGGTGTAGACTAGAGAGAAAGAGAATGGAAGAGCTAGTTAGTCTTGAAGAATTAAGGAACCCTGCCATAAAAAAGCTAGAACAACATCCACAAACAAAAAAGAAATGGTATAACAGAAAGGATAGGCCTCAAGATTTCAAATTTGGGGACTTGGTCTTAAAATGGGATGCTGAAAAAGCTAAACCAGGGTGTTATTCAAAGTTTGATGCACTTTGGAGTGGCCAATACATCATTAGTTCATGCAAGGAGGCTAACTCTTTCGAGTTAACTCATCTTGATGGAGGCACGCTGCAAATCCCAGTAAATGGGATCTATCTCAAACCCTTCCATTAAGTTTATTGCATAATTTTGTATATATTAGAGTAGTTTCAATTCCTCCAAGTGTATTGCGTGCACATTGTTTGTTTGTACATAGTTATTTCTTCTCATGTGCTTCTTGCACGCGCTCTTCTTTTTGCTTCAAGAGTATTGGTCTTATTTCAGAATTTTGTAGGATTCAGAATAAAGTCAAGAAATGATCCTTCAAGTGACTTTGGGATCAATTCTTCAGAGCTAAAGGTCAAAATTTCATGATTACATAGCAGAATCCTTACCCAATGGATGCTCTAGGCTACTGATCTCCTTCATCTAGAAGGCAGATGGCCTCGAAAGTTTCCAAAGCTGTTATCCAAATAAATCTCCTAGTTATTTAGACAACTTACATACATATTCTAGCTCAAAGATCTTCATTGCAAGTGGTGCCCACATCGGTTGTCTCCTTGTCACATTCACTTGGTCATTGTTTCCTCGCACACCCTTGCATGCTTCTATTTCTCCCCTTTCCATTTTCCTATTCCTCTTTGTTCCATTCTTCCCTTTTGCATATTTTTTGTGCATTTTCCTTCTTCCTAGCAACTATTCATCCTATGTGTGCACCTTATACTTACTTCAATCACCTAAGTCACTTTCCCTCTCGTGTGCCTTGTGCATTACTTTGTAATAGTTGCAACTTGACCATACATTTTCCACTCACCAGTTTCCCCATTTCCTCCATGCGCATTGCGATTGTACACGCCTTCCTTCTACCTTTCTCCCGTGCCTCATTCTTCCACACACACACTTTTTCACCCTCCTCTTTTCCATTTCATTCTCAGACACACTTGAGTGTGCCACATGCAACCAATCAAAGCACATCAACTTGGTGTCGAATCCTACAAAAAAATTAGTTAGTGACATGTGGCAGAAATGAAAAAACATTATTACATAGTTGGCCATATTTTTAGTCAATTAGCACACGCCATGTGTCTTGCATGTGTAGACAACTCTGAAAATCTTCTGAAAACCATATCTTTTTCTATAGAGCTTCGGTCGGCATGTGCTTAGTCTCAATCAATAGCTTTTGATGAGGGCTACAATGCTAGATATTGAAATTCAAATTCTTGGTGGATCTAGTAGGTGAGAAAAGGGAAAACATATTTATGGACATTGATGAGTAGATCTTATTGCTCCAACCACCCAATTTTATCTGATCGACCTTCCTTCCATCTCCAAACACATTTGACAGATTTACAGACATATTTCCAAGAATTGAATGCTTCTTGTTGGTGGTTGTATTTCAAAATCATGCTTTCCCTCCTTCTCTTCTTCTTCCATGGATTCATCTATAGATTTAAGAGCTAGGATCATTGTTAATGTTGGACACTTTGGATCCTTATGAATTTTTCTAAGGACTTCATATTTCTTTCTACTAAGTCTCAGACCTCTATATTTGGCTCGTGCATGTGGATATTGACCTATTTCGCCATTGTAATAGTTTTGTGCATTTCTGGAAGTAATGGAAGCATCATTTTGTGACTATTCTCTGTCCTAAGCATGGTTTTATTCTTACTTCTTGCCTTTATTTTACATTTCATGATTTTTGTGTCACTCTATGTCCCTTGTAACTCCATTTTTAGTTATGTTCCATGAAACTGATCTGGTAAATGCATTTTAGTTGTGCCGCACATGCTTAGCTTTATTCCATGCCTTTTCCTTTAATTTTTGCTCAAAATGGATGGTGTTCATCCCTATTTTTTAGGTGATATCACCTTCCTTAGATTAAATTTCCTTTATGTTATCCTTCTATCCCTAGTCACTTGGAATTGTTAGCTTAGTTTTCTCTTTCAGCATTAGGAGTAGTAGTAGCAGTAGAAATAGATAGAGGAACCAGACTTCTCCAAAGGTCTGTATCAAGCTCCTAAGGTCCCACAACTTGGAGATGGCTCCATTATTATCTGAAAAAAATTGGCTCTTCCAAATCTGAGATGTGGGTACATGTTTGAATGACCAATAACTCTGTAGCAGTCGAGACCGACTGAACAAAAATTGAGGACCATCGCACATAAGCTTGGATAAATGTAGATCTAACATATTTTACTAGAATGGGGCACCTGGAAAAGGATAGGGGCACCCATGGGCACCCTATTTGAAATTTAGGCTCCCTAGCCTATGAAGATGCTCATAAAACCTTCTATGAGGTGTCACAAGAGGTTTTGACTTGTTCACCTTTTGTCACATGTATGGCACTGAATTTTGCTGTATGTATCTATAAATCCAGAATGAATGAATCACCTGTAAAACCCCAAACAAAGAATCAAACCCTAAAAATGAAAGATGCACTAAAAAATGATGGAATTATCACTGAGCATTGCATTACATTTCAGACCAAATGAAGTTTTGTGTGTGTGGAATTGTGCCCTAGTTTTCTCTTGTGTCAGTCACATGTGAATTAGCGAGCAAGTAACTAGATGTGGAATACAAATAATGTGTGCATGGAAACAATAGACTCCCCTCCTATGAAGTGTAATGTAGATGAACCAACCTTTTGTCCCTTTTGATGGAGCTAGATGGATGCAATGGAACTATATATTCCTTTGATGGATGCATACTTAGGTGGAGATAGTAGATGCTTAGTTATTGGTCCCTTATTATAATCACATAACTTTATATTTATATGATTCCTTCACTTGAATTTCATAATTATCCCCGAAAAGGTTGACTATAAAAAATAGAAGATGCTTAAATGGCTAGAAAGGACCCAAAAAGTGTGACCAAAGTACAAAGATGACAAGGGCACCTAGAGGGGATGGGGGCACTTGACACTGGTGTCCTGGCTGGGTAATAGTTCCCAAAATGACAAATGCTATAAGGTGAAAAGAAATAATAAGAAAGTAAGAGTGCAAGACTGAAAGTAGAAACATAAAGAAAAGAAATGTGGCCATAGACATGGGTTAATTTGTACTTTTCTTACTTAAGAATCATGCAAATAGTAGTATGTGATCAAGATTAGATAATGACTCAAAGTCTGTGATTTTGTGTCTACATTTTCCCCCAATTTATGTTGATGAGAAGAATGCTATGTATCATAAAGTAGATAGAGATGCGTACCTGATATCCATGTAGATTGATGTAGAAAGTTTGCCGATGTACTAGACTAAGCATGAAATGATAAAAAGATGGAGCATAGATACTAAATATGCCAAAATGTAAAAGGTGATGAAAATGAACCTAGGGAGGAAGTACATGTGTGAATGCCGATGTATGTGATGTACTGTTGGTCTGAAAATCTGTCGCTTGGGCAGATCTATGGATAAACAAGCCAACAGTGTGCAGGGCATAGCCCCTCTTTGAGTCAGCAAAGTGAAACTGGTTTATTGTTATTCTACCAGCAGGAATCTGTGCAAGTCTCACAAATTCTACCTTCGGGGGTTTGGGATCTCATCCCAGTAGGGTGTTTCTGACTGCGAAAAGAAAGGAATGAAAGAGAGGATGAAGAAAGAGCAGGTCCGAAGGAAGAAAAGAAATGAATTCCAAAGCAGAAAGGTCAGAAGGTTTATGTTTTGGGATTGGTAGTAAACAGAGCCAAACCTACTTGCATAAACAAACAAAGCAATACTGATGAATAAATGACAATAAAACAGAAGTAGATCCAACAGAACAAACGCACAGATCTGACATAAGAAAGATCTAATGCAAATAACACATGTATTCAGCACAAAGTCTAAATATTGTATTAATATTTTCTTCTGTTACAAAAACATCAAAATCTTTTCTCCTCACTTCTATTTTTCATCTGAAAGATATTCACCCTTTTTATACAATAAGTATATTGGGGTATTTATAGAAGAAGGAGAGAAGAAGGAAAAAAGGAGCCAACCACCTATTTACAAAGATATTTACAAAATATCTCAGTCATGTTGACTTTTGACAACTTGATGGATGACATCATCCCATGGTGTAACATGGATGATGTCATCATTTGTGCCAACATACTCCAGATATTTAAAAGAAAGTCGAAGAAGAGAGAGAAGAAGAAGAAGAAGAAGCCACTATTCATCATCGTCATCCTGCGGCCGAAAGGGGGTAGCCTGCTTCTGCTGCTGCTCAGGTGACGAGATGTCGAATTGGGCATGGTATTCCATGAACTTGATTATCTTGGGCTCTAGTTGATCCTGGGAAGGATCCTTATGTCGTTCGCTGATCACCTTGCAAGTCTCGCGCTCATCTATGAGCTTCTCTGGGAGTTTGGAATATTCCTTCTCAGCTTCTATGAGGAATCCGATAAAATCCCGACAGGCCAGCAAGTTATTGATGGATTCTGTGTCAAAAGTGACCTCTGGCCCCAGCCCTCGTGAAATGATCTCCTTGAAAATCTGGATGGTTTCATCGAATTTTCTTAAGGTGAAGGAAGGAGTAAGCAACCCTGGAGACATGTTGAGCATGACTTGTTCCATTTGGTGCATCGTGTCCAGGGCTTGTTCCTTTACCTTATCGATCTTTTCAAGAACGAACCCCAGTTGATCCATCCAGTAGTCCAGAGTGGAAATGACTTAATTGAGGGCTCTGGGATGACCGAAGACACCGAAATTGACCAGATCTTCGACTGAACAGTCGAACATTTGTTGAAAGGTCTCATGCCGCAGCCTAGCATGGTCCAGCTCTTCTGATATGGGTCCTCCTAATGCTTGGAGCTCTCTATTCGCCTTGTTGATGTTCAGATATAAATAAGAGAACTTGGCGATCACTTTTTATTTGTCTTTGAGCATCTGGCTCCTCCAAGCGGAAACTACCATGCCCTGCTCGCCGATCTTTGCATATTCATTAATTTTTATCCTGGCTCAGAGGCTCAGGAGTCTCGGAGGTAGTTGTGGGAGGTGCATTGCCCATCTTCTGTAAGGCTTGGAGCAGATGTTTATTTTTCTCTTTCAATAGCCTTTTCTCTTCTTTAGCTTCTTGAAGCTTCTTGCAGAGGGCATCGACTGCAGATAGGGCCTCTCCCTGAAGGCTTTCAGAAGATGTACCCATTATGACTTGAGTCACTGTATAATCTATCGGAGACAGATCCTTTTTATCCTTTAGAGGATTGGGGTATGCGATCTCCATTACCCTCTCTCCCGAAGCACTCTGAGAGAAGCACGTGATGGGCTTCTGCTTCTTTGCCCCTTTTGACGGGATAACGGAAAAGTCCATTGGAGCGATGAGAACTTTCCTTTTCTGCTGACTTAAGTGCTGGGAGATCCAGGCTGGACTTATGGGAGAAGGGCCAGAAACAGGGAAGGGGACAGCTGCAGTAGTAGAAGGGAAAAACGTGGAAACACTTAGAGGCGACATCGAGAGGGCGGCCGAAGAAGTGCTCACGGGAGGAAGAGATACTGCAGGAGTAGAAGACATAGGAAGGGAAGGGAGCTCAGAGATGAGGGAAGAAATGGAGGGGGAGAGATCCGCGAGAGAAGAGAAGATGGACGAAGAAGCGGGAGGAACAGTAGAAGAAGGGGGAGAGGACCGACCAAAGGAATGGTCGCTTGAGTCACTCGAGGAGGGGAAGGAGGAGAAGAAGAAGGGACAGAAGGGACCTCAAGTGTTGTAGCAGTGCCGACATCCTGAGTGGATGGGCCTATTGGAACATCCTCTTCCGCTTCTTTCTCTGGAGAAGCCAGAGTTATAACTTTTTCTGGTGCGGCGGAAGGAGGACTTGCAGGAACTTCCTCTTGAGTGGTGCTGGATTCACCCTCTTTGCTTTTACCCTTGCCTTTGGGCTTCTGTTTTGATCTAGGAGGTGCGTTACCCAACGGAGAGGTCATGAAATCGACTCCGAGGTAGATGAGCCCGTTCATTCGGCACTAATGCTCTGTCCTGCGCAGAGTTTCCTTGATCCTTTCCTCAATTGTCTGAGGAGCTTTGGTTCTATCAATTTCCGCAAAAGGCCAATCATCCCCACCTGTGTTAAGATATACTTGATCCACTTCTTCTTCGGTAGTTTGGTAGCCTTTAGGGATGATGGCTACCCCGTATTGGATGATTTCCTGCCAAGGCTAACTGAGAATGGTCCTTCCTCCTAAGCTCCACCTCATGATATAGGTCAATGTAAACATCCTCAATCTGAGTTGGCTGCCCTCAGATATGTGAGGGATGTGGATTGGATCGAGATTGGCCCTAGGAGGACAATTTCTCGAGTCGAAGGTAGGCCTTGTTGGGAAGTCATGTTTCATATTTAGTAGCTCCATCTCTGCAAACATGTCTTTTGCCTAGTGGTGAGTTAGACATGTATATCTACCCACTGTGAGGGGGAAAGGAGTAATTTGGGGGAAAGGAGTTCCACCCTTCTTTCTTTTGCCTTGTGGCACATGGATTTTTCATGTCGCATGGAACTTTGGTGCACCAAAGGGCGCAGGAAATGTTTTTGTAACATATACTTTTGGCGCGCTTAAGGGGCCTTGGCGCGGCCTTGCGCGGCGCATGGAGGGTGTGCACAACATGATGTTGCTGTAATGAGGAATGCACCTACGCCTATGTATGGCTTGGCACTTGGCGCATATGAAAGGTCTATTACATGGATGCCGGGTGCACCAGAGGGCATGGAGGGTTTGCACAACATGATCAGGAATTCATTATGTTGCATCCAAGTTTGATGTGCTAAGGGGCGCATGGAAAGCTTTTGCAGCATGCGAGGGAAGCGCGCCATGAGGGCGCAGCTGCTCTTTTAGTAATAGGCACGGTGGGTGTGCCAAAGGCGTGACTGTTGATCATGTTGCAGGGGTGACAGATGCGCCAAAGGAGAAAAATATTACAGTCTCCTTCCAAGCCATGACTCCTTCACCGAGGTGTTTGCATATGGTTTAAACTTCTTTTAAGCAGTCATTTGGGTGATGAAGAGGCTTAAACCAAGATTTTTTGAGTCATTACTTCAGGAAAGAGACCCCTTCCCAGCAAACATAGAAAGAGGGGGGAGAAGGACATGGTGAAGGAAAGAAAGGACAACAGCAGGGGGATAAAAACAGGAATTCACAATTTATATTAAACCCAACCAGCCATCCAACAGATAAAAACCAAAGCACAAAACACACAAAAGGAGTGAGGACCTCTTACCAGGATATATAACGATGAAACACACGAAAGGGGTCCACAAATCAATTCGAAAGTGACGGGGCAGGTGCGCTGATAGGCTCAAAGAAAAATCACGTGTTTTGCAACAGTGACAATGATAGCACAGACGCGCCTATATATAGGTGGGAAGGCAATAAATGCGCCATCAACCTTTTAAGTGGCGCACAAAAAGCAGTGTCGACATATGAAAGCATGCGCCCTTGGTGCACCAAAAGCCATGCAAACATGGAGTTATGCGCGCCTTTGGCGCACCAAAAGGGGTTTCGACATAAGATTATGTGCGCCCAAGGCGCACCAAAAAGCGGTGCAACAAAAGATATGTTGACAGGAAGGCGCATGCACCGAGGTGCACGCAGGGAAGCCTCAACATAGAGAGGCGCACCAAAATGCCTATTGACACATGAAAGCATGCACCAAAGGCTTAAAGGGGGCACATCAAATTTTGATGTTGCATAGTCATTCTATGCACCCGGCCAAAAAGACCAAAAAGACTAAGTTCCAAAAACCAGATTTCCCGGAAAGGGATTTTTGCAACATTCTGAACGCAAGGGATCCCCGACGAGGGATTGGAACAAAATTTTGGTATTGTTATCTGTAAAATTGCCCTTGTCAATTTTACAAGATAACAGCTGGCTCTTTCTGGGGACTATCCCTGAACAAACTCGGGGACAGAGAATCCCAGATCTCATGTGCCTATCCATTGGGTAACAGAGTCAAAAGTAAGGGCGACCGGGGGGAGAACAAAAGGGAACACAAAACGAACGGAAAGAAAACACACGACGAAAACAAACACACAACTAAAGAAAACTGTACAAAGAAGAGAGCAAGCTCTACTTCCTAAAAATTTTCAGATGCTGCCCGCTATAAGGAAGTGGGAGTTTGGTTCCATCTAGATATGAGAGATAGAAACTATACTCTCCATTGAGCTGCTTGATCTTGAAAGGCCCTCTCCATAGGGAATGCAACTTTCTGTGCATGCCTTTTGGCTCTCTTCGCTTGTCCCACAAAAGGACGAGGTCTCCCACCTGGAAATTTCTTTGCTTAGCTTTTTTATCGAAAAGTCTCTTGACTTGATTCTGATGTTCGGTGATCCTGTCGACCACTCTTACTCTCTTTTCTTTGAGCTCTGTCAGTTACATGATCCTCTTTTCAAGAGAATTTTGGAAATTTTCATCTTCAATAGCTCGTGCTAAGCACAGAGAAGGGAGTTCATCGGAAATGGGAAGCTCGGCATCAGTGCCATATAACACTTGAAAAGGTGACATACCAAGAGACCTCTTAGGAGTAATGCGATATGCCCACAAAGTGTCATATAAGGACTTGTGCCACATTCGTTGAATCTCATCCACCAGTTTTCGTATGATGGTCACCAAGTTCTTGTTACTGGATTCTGCCTGACCATTTCCCTGAGGGTAATAATCTGAGGCATGAGCCAAATTTATCCCATATTCATAGAAAAAACTAATAACTTCCCGTGAAGAGAAGTAAGAAGCATTGTCAGCAACAATCTTGTTGGGAATGCCAAACCTGACAATGATATTTTCTTTGATAAAACTGTAAACAACCTCAGAAGTGGCATGTTTGACAGGTATGGCTTCCACCCACTTAGTGAAGTAATCTGTTGTTGTTAGGACATAAGTATGTCCGGCACTTGATTGGGGATTGAGTGCGCCAATAAAATCAATTCCACACTGCTTGAATGGTTCATTGACAACGACCGGCCTGAGGGGAAAAGCGGCCAACTTGGGCTTGCCGACGAACTGCTGGCAAGGTTCACACTTTGGTACCCAGGTGGCTGTATCTTGGAAAAGTGTTAGCCAATAGTACCTGGCTCGGATGATCTTGTGTGCCGTCACGGAGGAGGAGAAATGTCCTCCATAGGCTGAATTATGAAAACTTTGAAATAACTTCACCTGCTGTGGCTTGTCGACACATCGCAAGAAGACACCATCTATCCCGCGTTTGTATAAGCCATCATCCTAGATCACATATTTAGCTGCTCTGAGCTTTATAGTGCACTTCTCCTTTACAGTTAGGTGAGCTGGACATTCACCGTAGGTGAGGAAGAAAGCAATGTCGAAATACCACTCATCGCTGGTTGGAACAAATAAGACTAGAGGCAGAGAATGGGCTTTCTCCAACTGGCTTTGCGCTTCGTTGGTACAATCATCCTTTTCCTCAGGGATTTTTTGAATCTTTGTTCTCAGCCATAAACTGACATAGGCCCTTACCTCTTACCAGCTTGGTTGGTTTTATATCCAAGTCATACTCCTGGACCTTTGCAATCCAATTTCCTCGCAAGCTTCCTAACTCTTGTTGAGTTAGAATTGATTTGACTGTCATGTCAGGAACTAGTACTACTGTATGAGAATTTAAAATGTAATACCTGAAGTTCTTTACTGCTTTGACAACGGCGAAGGCATGCTTTTCCAGTTGAGACATTTTTAGTTCGTGAGGCTTGAGGGGAGAGCTCATTAATGCAATCGGAGATTCAATATCCTCCGAATTCTTTTGCATTAAGATTGCAGACACAGTATGCTCAGATGCATAACTATACATGATAAAGTCCTTGGAGAAATCGGGACATACCAGGACTGGAGCGTGAGCGACAGAAGATTTTATCTCTTCGAATGAACTTTTTCCTTCCTCGCTCCACCGGAAAGTTGGTGACCCTTTCATCATGTCCAATATATGATGAGTCTTCTTAGCAAAGTCGGGAACAAAACGCCTAAGAAAGTTCACCTTTCCAAAGAAAGAATGAATGCCAGTCTTGCTTGTAGGCAAAGTAAGGCTCTGAATAGCCTTAACTCTTTCAGTATCTATCTTCGTTCCTTCTTTGCTAACCACATGCCATAGAAACTTTCCTTCTGTGACTCCAAAAATAGACTTTTTCAGGTTCAGGGAAATCCCATGTCCTCGGTACCTGGTCAATACTTACTCTAGGTGATCACAATGATCACTTTGTTGTTTAGAGAACACAGTCAAGTCATCTAGATAAATGACAATGACCTTCCCCATCATACCTTTGAATGCCAAGTCCATGGCCCACTGAAAAGTGGCGCCAGCATTGGTTAGGCCAAAAGGCATCCTGCTATAAGTAAATGTGCCCCAGGAAGTAGTGAATGTTGTTTTAAATTGATCTTCAGGCAAAACTTCAATCTAATTGTAGCCTGAAAAACCATCAAGCATAGACAGCATTTCTTATCCAGTTACTGCTTGCAAAACTTGATCCATTATAGGAAGTGGGTAGTTGTCTTTCAAGGAGGCCTGATTCAAATTTCAAAAATCTACGCATATGCGTATTTCCCCGTTCTTCTTGCGCACTGGCACAATGTTTGCTACCCAAGTACTGTGACGGATAGGAAAGATGATTCTCGCATCCAACATTTTTTGAATTTCAGTCTGGATAGTGCCTGAGATCTTAGGATTATAATGCCTCTGCTTCTGGCGAAAGGCTTTGACGTCTTCTTTCAACAGGATGTCATGCTGGACGTCTTTTGGCTTAAAAGACTTTAGATCGGCATAGGACCATGCCAATACATCCATGTATTTCTTCAGCAGTTTGACAAATTTTTACTTCTCTTCAGGCTTGCAACACTTTCCAATGTTCACGAATTGGGGATGTTCTTCTGAACCTAAATTAACCGGTTCAGTTTCTTGGGATGAGTTAGCATCATCTCACCTTTTCTTTTTCACAAAGCGATCATGCATGTTGAACAACCGTTCCAGAGAAACCAGGCCCTTCAGAATTTTATTTCCTTTGAACTGACATATGCCGCCGTTCCCTCCAGATTCATCCTCTTTATCGGTGATCGATTCGCGGCACATAGAAGCGGATCCTTCAAAGTGTAATTCCTTAAAATTTTCCACCTTCTCTAGAAAGGCAATGAGTTGATTATCATCGTTGAATACTTGCCAATGCTGAGAATTATCTGGCACACTTGGGCGGAAAACCACCTCAATGGTGTATTTGTCTATTTTCAAACCTAGGTGAGGGAGCATGAGAGATGCTGAAACAGCCAATGAATTGGCCATGTCATTCTGAGCTCTTGGGATGGATTCTATTGAAAAAGCATCAAATTCCTCGATGTTGTCCCACACTGTGTTACGGTAATGCTTGAGCCTCTCATTCTTCACTTGATAAATCCTTTTAACCTTGATTTACAACTATCTCTGCATCACCTTGCACTTTCATATTTTTTATCCCTCTTTCCTTTGCAGCTTGCATGCCAAGTAGCAAAGATTCATACTCAGCAGTATTATTCATGTTGAAAAACTGCAACTTGAAAGAGAGAGGAATAACCTCCCCTTTGGAAGATATTAGCACGGCTCCAGCACCACATCCACTGGTTGCGTAGCTGCCATCGAACTGCAAAGTCTGGATCTTATTAAGATCTTCTTCTCGAACGAGAACAACCATTTTTTCAGACTCGGTGGACAAGAAATAGTGCCCCATTCCTGATGATTCAAAAATAATTTGAGCTTTGGGGTCCTCAGAGTTAGTGACCAAGTACTTTTTTTGTGATTCTGGTTCTAATGTCTGCATTACACCTTTTACAGGGATTCTAGCCTTAGACCAGTCCATATGAATTTCCCCACCAACTTCGCTGCAAAAACTTCTTCCCAGCAAAATTCCGTAGGCTGCTGGAATGTCGGCAACGAGGACGGTTATCTTTACTCTTTTCTCTGGGAACGCCGCAAATACAAATTGCACATCTTTGATTTGACCAATCAACGGAACTTGTTTGGTTTCCAAGGAATAACACCTGCCAAAAGGCTTGGTAAGGGTGAGGCCCAAAGCATGGGTGACTTTTGCCGGCATGATGTTACCAGAAGCTCTAGAATCAATTATACAGTTACTCAACTTGTGGCCATTGATTAGGAGGGAGAGATAGAAAGGTTCTATCTTGCCTAATGCAGATGTTGAGGCAACATTTATGCGGGATGCAGGAGGAGTGGAAATAATTCCTTTTGGGGAAACCTGATTAGATATAACAACTTGAATTTTAATATACTTGGTCAATCTTACAAGCTGTTTGGGATTTGACTGAAGGTAATCGGCTTCAGACATTTGGATCTTGGTCTTTTTTGCATGATCTATGATATCAAATGCGGCCAAGGGTTGGACTAGTGAAGGAATGATGTCCCTCACTTCGTGATGGTGGAGTAGGAGTACTGGTCTTGATAGGAATATGAGAAGGCTAATTTGGAGGAGAGATGGAGGGAAAAGATTTCCTTGTAAAAGACTTAACATGGAGTTGAGTAGGAAGAGGATTACCTCTTTTAGCAATGGTTGGAGGCGCGTTTCACACGGCCTTCTCCTCCTGCACATGGGCAGCGACCGCTGCTTATTTTCCTTGCGAGCGGGTAAAAACAACGTATGATTGTCCACTTACATAGCCCTGGGTACCCTCTTCTTCATTAGATTCTTCCTCCTTAAATTCCATATACCCGATAGTAGAGTCACCAGTCGGCTTACCAACGTCCTGATCATCTTTTCCCTGAGACGAAGGTTCTTCATAATCTTGCTCCTCTTCTTCAATTTCGGCTAAGGCGTTAACCGGAGGAGCCTCAAGCGCCAACTGTGGAGCAGTTACAGGTAAGCGCAGCCTTTGTGAAACTTTGTTGGGAATGAAATTCCTCCATGGGATATCCCGGTATGAGCAACCGGGGGAATCTTGGGCTAACTGCTTCTTCAATGAAAGCAATTCATTCGCCATCTTTTGGAATCCCGGATCAGACAAAGTAGTGGACGAAGGACCCGAAGATTTAGGCTTGCAGGATTCCCTTCTCAATTCACCAGATATTATCAAATTATCTTCAATTTGGATGGTAGCGGCCTAGGTTAGAATTAAGGTAGCCACTTGCTCTTGCAGGAGCAAGAAACTCACTTTCGAGCTCATAGCATTCATAAAGAAACACTTCTGATTTTCTAGTGTTGGAAGCATGGCAATAGGGACACAGTTGATTAATGCATTGAAGCTAGAGATAAAATCGCGCATTGTCTCATTGGCCTCCTTCTTCAGGTGAGTGATCTATGATAACAAAGAAAATACATCTTCTGAAGGCTTTTACCTGTCTTCAAAGGCATCCCGCAAGGTGGCCCAATTGGTAATAGACCCGGCCGGTAAGTGCTGAAACCATTCCGATGCGGGCCCTTGTAGAGTTTCCAGAAAAAGGTGAACCGACACGTCCTCGTGAGTTACATCTAAGATACTGCATGACATGATGAATGCAGATATGTGCAAATAGGTGCTTTGATTTCCACTTCCGTCAAATTTGGGAAAATTCTTTCGGTTTCCGTGAGGGAGCACGTGAACAGGATGTGGCAAAGCCAAGGGACCCATAGCATTTCCCCATGGTACCGCCATTTGAGAGGCAGGAAAAAGAACACGGGCTGGAAGTGCGGTTCCGCTGAACAGCAAGGCGCTACAAAGGGATGAGGAAGCTCCTTGTGAAAACTGATTCTTTCGTGGAGGTGAGACGCTTCTGGCTGACCGATCAGCTAAACTTAGTGTTGAAAAATGCGCCAGTGTTATGCTGAAATTGTGCCTTTGAAGCAGATTGAAAGTATGATCGACTTCTCCACGAACTCACCTGCTACGCATAAATGGCTCACCTGCCAGCGTACTTTCCAGATCTGTGATGCTGTGAAGTAGATTTAAAATTTCTTTTTGGTTGTACTTGCTGATTTTCTGGTTTTTCTGACAAAAACCAGCAGCATGCACTTTTCTAAATATTTAAAACTATCCTCTTTTGAAAACTGATTACGGTTAATGACAAATGACAGTGAGGATAAAGTGAAAGTGAAGATTAGCAAGCTGATTTTCTGATCTAAATTTGACTTTTTTCAAAGGGTTTCAAAACTTTCGGTAAACAGTAAAAAACTTAGATCTACGGAAAAATAAAAATACAAATCAGCGAACTAGAGACCTCCAACTAGGCCAAATCTATGGATCTTGGAAGAAAATTTTCAACTTGAGTCACTTTTGCAAAATTTTCGATTTTTGACAAAAAGTGCAGATTTGCAAACATGCAGCAATTTTTCTGATTTTTCCAGATTTTTATCCTACCACTATCATAGATCTGTTCGATCCCCAGCAGAGTCGCCAAAAACTGTTGGTCTGAAAATCTGTCGCTTGGGCAGATCTATGGATAAACGAGCCAACAGTGTGCAGGGCATAGCCCCTCTTTGAGTCAGCAAAGCGAAACTGGTTTATTGCTATTCTACCAGCAAGAATCTGTGCAAGTCTCACAAATTCTACCTTCGGGGATTTGGGATCTCATCCCAGTAGGGTGTTTCCGATTGCGAAAAGAAAGGAATGAAAGAGAGGATGAAGAAAGAGCAGGTCCAAAGGAAGAAAAGAAATGAATTCCAAAGCAGAAAGGTCAGAAGGTTTATGTTTTGGGATTGGTAGTAAACAGAGCCAAACCTACTTGCATAAAAAAAAAAGCAATACTGATGTATAAATGACAATAAAACAGAAGTAGATCCAACAGAACAAACGCACAGATCTGACATAAGAAATATCTAATGCAAATAACACATGTATTCAGCACAAAGTCTAAACATTGTATTAATATTTTCTTCTATTACAAAAAGCTCAAAGTCTTTTCTCCTCACTTCTATTTTTCATCTGAAAGATATTCACCCTCTTTATACAACAAGTATATTGGGGTATTTATAGAAGAAGGAGAGAAAAGAAGGCAAAAAGGAGCCAACCACCTATTTACAAAGATATTTACAAAATATCTCAAAGTCATGTTGACTTTTGACAACTTGATGGATGACATCATCCCATGGTGCAACATGGATGATGTCATCGTTTGTGCCAACATACTCTAGATATTTAAAAGAAATTCGAAGAAGAGAGAGAAGAAGAAGAAGAAGAAGCCACTATTTATCGTCATCATCCTACGGCCTAAAGGGGGTAGCCTGCTTCTCCTGCTGCTCAGGTGACGAGATGTCGAATTGGGCGCGGTATTCCATGAACTTGCTAATCATGGGCTCTAGCTGAACTTAGTGTTGAAAAATACTTATGTCAGTCGTTGATCGCCTGACAAGTCTCGTGCTCATCTATGAAGCTAGATCTGAAAGTTTGGAATCGACTTCTCCATGAGCTTCTACCTGAGGAATGCGATAAAATGGCTCGACCTGCCAGCAGGTTACTTTCCATGGATTCTGCGATGTCAAATGTGACCTCTGGCCCCAGCCCTCGTGAAACGATTTCTTTTTGGTTGATACTTGCTATGGTTTCATGGACTTTTCTGAAGGTGAAGGAACCAGCAAGTATGCACTTTTCTGGAGATATGTTGAGCACGACTTGTCCTCATTTGGTGAATCATGTCTAGGGCTTCTTCGGTTACCTGATCGAATGACTTTTCAAGGATAAAGTGACAGTGAAGATCCAGCAAGCTGATTTTCGGAGTCTAAATTTGACTTTTTTCAAAGGGTTCTCAAATGACTTTTGGTAAGACAGTCGAAAACTTGACCAGATCTACGACTGAAAAGTACGAACATTTCTATAAAAGGTCTCATGCCGAACTAAAGATCTAGCAACTGGGCCAGATCTTCTGGATCTCGGAAGAAAATTTTGCTAACGCTTGGAGCTAACTTTATGCAAAATTGTTGGATGTTCAGACAAAAAGTGCAGATTTTGCAAACAGGCGAGCAATTTTTAGCTGATTTTTCTGGATCTTTTACCCTACCACTATCATAGATCTGATAGATCTGTTCGATCCCCAGCAGAGTCACCAAAAACTGTTTCATCTGAATTAATCTTATCGCTTGGCTCAGAGGCTCATGGAATAAACGAGCCAACAGTTGTGGAAGGTGCACTAGCCCCTCTTCTGAGTCAGGCAAAGTGAGCAGACTGGTTGTATTGCTATTCTACCAGCAGGAATCTGTGCAAGTCTCACAAATTCTAGCATCTTGGGGGTTCTGGCAGATCTCATCGACTGCAGATAGGGTGTCTCCCTGACTGCAAAAAGAAAGGAATGAACCCAGAGTGACTTGAAGAAACTAGTATAATCTATCGGAAGAAAAGATCCTGAATATCCAAAGCAGAAAGGATTAGAAGGTTTATGTTTTGGGATCTGGTAGTAAACAGAGCCAAACCTACTTGCATAAAAAAACAAAGCAATACTGATGAATAAATGACAATAAAACAGAAGTAGACCCAACAGAAAAAACACACAAATCTGACATAAGAAAGATCTAATGCAAATAACACATGTATTCAGCACAAAGTCTAAATATTGTATTAATATTTTCTTCTGTTACAAAAAGCTCAAAGTCTTTTCTCCTCACTTCTATTTTTCATCTGAAAGATATTCACCCTCTTTATACAACAAGTATATTGGGGTATTTATAGAAGAAGGAGAGAAAAGAAGGCAAAAAGGAGCCAACCACCTATTTACAAAATATCTCAAAGTCTTGTTGACTTTTGACAACTTGATGGATGACATCATCCCATGGTGCAACATGGATAATGTCATCGTTTGTGCCAACATACTCCAGATATTTAAAATAAAGTCGAAGAAGAGAAGGAGAAGAAGAAGAAGAAGAAGCCACTATTCATCGTCATCATCCTACGGCCTAAAGGGGGTAGCCTGCTTCTGCTGCTGCTAAGGTGACGAGATGTCGAATTGGGCGCGGTATTCTATGAACTTGTTGATCATGGGCTCTAGTTGATCCTGGGAAGGATCCTTATGTCACTCGCTGATCGCCTCGCAAGTCTCCCGCTCATCTATGAGCTTCTCTGGGAGTTTGGAATATTCTTTCTCAGCTTCTATGAGGAATCTGATAAAATCCCGACAGGCCAGCAGGTTATTGATGGATTCTGTGTCAAAAGTGACCTCTAGCCCCAGCCCTCGTGAAACGATCTCCTTGAAGATCTGGATGGTTTCATCGACTTTTCTTAAGGCGAAGGAAGGAGTAAGCAACCCTGGAGACATGTTGAGCACAACTTGTTCCATTTGGTGCATCGTGTCCAAGGCTTGTTCCTTTACCTTATCAATCTTTTCAAGAACAAACCCCAGTTGATCCATCCGGTAGTCCAGAGTGGAAATGACTTTATTGAGGGCTCTGGGATGACCGAAGACACCGAACTTGACCAGATCTTTGACTGAACAGTCGAACATTTGTTGAAAAGTCTCATGCCGCAGCCTAGCATGGTCCAGCTCTTTTGATATGGGTCCTGCTAACGCTTGGAGCTCTTTATTCACCTTGTTGATGTTCAGATATAAATCAGAGAAATTGGCGATCACTTTTTAGCTGTCTTTGAGGATCTGGCTCCTCCAAGCGGAAACTGCCATGCCCTGCTAGCCGATCTTTGCATATTCATTAATTTTATCCTGGCTCAGAGGCTTAGGAGTCTCGGTGGTAGTTGTGGGAGGTGCACTTCCCATCTTCTGTAAGGCTTAGAGCAGATGTTTGTTTTGCTCTTTCAATAGCCTTTTCTCTTCTTTAGCTTCTTGAAGCTTCTTGTAGAGGGCATCGAGTCTGCAGATAGGGCCTCTCCCTGAAGGCTCTTAGAAGATGTACCCATTGTGACTTGAGTCACTGTATAATCTATTGGAGACAGATCCTTTTTATCCTTCAGAGGATTAGGGTATGTGATCTCCATCACCCTCTCTCCCGAAACACTCTGACAGAAGCACGTGATGGGCTTCTGCTTCTTTGCCCCTTTTGACGGGATAACGGAAAAGTCCATCAGAGTGATGGGAACTTTCCTTTTCTGCTGACTTAAGTGCTGGGAGATCCAAGAAGGACTTATGGGAGAAGGGCCGGAAACAGGGAAGGGAACAGCTGCAGTAGTAGAAGGGAAAACCATGGAAACACTTGGAGGCGACATCGAGAGGGTGGCCAAAGAAGTGCTCACGGGAGGAAGAGATACTACAGGAGTGGAAGACATAGGAAGGGAAGGGAGCTCAGAGATCAGGGAAGAAATGGAGGGGGAGAGATCCGCGAGAGAAGAGAAGATGGATGAAGAAGCAGGAGGAACAGTAGAAGAAGGGGGAGAGGACCGACCAAAGGAATGGTCGCTTGAGTCACTCGAGGAGGGGAAGGAGGAGAAGAAGAAGGGAGAGAAGGGACCTCAAGTGCTGTAGCAGTGCTGACATCCTGAGTGGATGGGCCTATTGGAACATCCTCTTCTGCTTCTTTCTCTGTAGAAGCCAGAGTTATAACTTGTTCTGGTGCGGTGGAAGGAGGACTTGCAGGAACTTCCTCTTGAGTGGTGCTGGATTCACCCTCTTTGCTTTTACCCTTGCCTTTGGGCTTCTGTTTTGATCTGGGAGGTGCATTACCCAACAGAGAGGTCGTGAAATTGACTTTGAGGTAGATGAGCCCATTCATTCGGCACTAATGCTCTATCCTGTGCAGAGTTTCCTTGATCCTTTCGTTAATTGTCTGAGGAGCTTTGGTTCTATCAATTTCCGCAAAAGGCCAATTGTCCCCACCTGTGTTAAGATATACTTGATCCACTTCTTCTTCGGTAGTTTGGTAGCCTTTAGGGATGATGGCTACCCCGTATTGGATGATTTCTGCCAAGGCTAACCGAGAATGGTCCTTCCTCCTAAGCTCCACCTCATGATATAGGTCAATGTAAACATCCTCGATCTAAGGGATGTGGATTGGATCGAGCTTGGCCCTAGGAAGACAATTTCTCGGGTCAAAGGTAGGCCTTGTTGGGAAGTCATGTTTCAGATTTAGTAGCTCCAGCTCTGCAAACATGTCTTTTGCCTTGTGGTGAGTTAGACATGTATATCTACCCACTGTGAGGGGGATAGGAGTTCCACCCTTCTTTCTTTTGCCTTGTGGCACATTGATTTTTCATGTTGCATGGAACTTTGGTGCACCAAAGGGCGCAGGAAATGTTTGTGTAACATATACTTTTGGCGCGCTTAAGGGGCCTTGGCGCGGCGCATGGAGGGTCTGCACAACATGATGTTGCTGCAATGAGGAATGCGCCTACACCTATGTATGGCTTGGCACTTGGCGCATATGAAAGGTCTGTTGCATGGATGCTGGGTGTGCCAAAGGGCACAAGAATTCATTATGTTGCATCCAAGTTTGATGTGCTAAGGGGCACATGGAAAGCTTTTGCAGCATGCGAGGGAAGTGCGCCATGAGGGCGCATCTGCTCTTTTAGTAATAGGCACGGTGGGTGTGCCAAAGGCGTGACTGTTGATCATGTTGCAGGGGTGACAGATGCGCCAAAGGAGAAAAATATTACAGTCTCCTTCCAAGCCATGACTCCTTCACTGAGGTGTTTGCATATGGTTTAAACTTCTTTTAAGGGGTCATTTGGGTGATGAAGAGGCTTAAACCAAGATTTTTTGAGTCATTACTTCAGGATAGAGTCCCCTTCCCAGCAGACATAGAAAGAGGGGGGGGAAGGAAATGGTGAAGGAAAGAAAAGACAACATCAGGGGGATAAAAACATGAATTCACAATTTATATTTAACCCAACCAGCCATCCAACAGATAAAAAACCAAAGCACAAAACACACAAAAGGAGTGAGGAGCTCTTACCAGTATATATAACGATGAAAACACACGAAAGGGGTCCACAAATCAATTCGAAAGCGACGGGGCAGGTGCACTGACAGGCTCAGAGAAAAATCACATGTTTTGCAAGAGTGACAATGACAGCGCAGACGCGCCTATATATAGGCGGGAAGGCAATAAATGTGCCACCAACCTTTTAAGTGGCGCACGAAAAGTAGTGTCGACATATGAAAGCATGCACCCTTGGCGCACCAAAAGCCATGCAAACACAGAGTTATGCACGCCTTTGGCACACCGAAAGGGGTGTCGACATAAGATTATGTGCGCCCAAGGTGCACCAGAAAGCGGCGCAACAAAAGATATGTTGACAGGAAGGCGCATGCGCCGAGGCGTACGCAGGGAAGCTGTACGTCGGAAAAGTGACAAGCGAGCGTGAGAATCAACAAGTGACTCTTCCGCGTACCCGACCTCCCGAGGTCGTGCCGAGACAGCCGGTGGGGGTAGAATATGCAGACAAACTAGTTAGGCAATCTAATGTCTTCGACACGCACTAGTGGAATTTGCGAATCTAAGGCTAAGAAGGCCCTTCTAACTTGGACTGGTGTGATAGATCGATCAGCGAGGATGACTGCTCGAAGGCTCCAATCAATATCGAGCTCTGGCGTGATTCGATCTATGGGTTGCGGAATACGTGGAAAATGACCTAGGATTGTTTCGTGTATATCTCCTGATAAGGTCATATGGCGGATATAGTTGATTCTATGGACGATTTTCTGGCCTAGTCCAGAATTCCCTAGCTTCGTTAGCCGCTATATCTAGTAAGGACAGTTGTTCGACGATGATAGGTGGAAGTGGAGTGGACTGAAATACTAGTGTGCGTAGGCCAGTGTCTATATCTAACTGACTTGTGGATTCGTTAAGCTGTGGGACCTGTGGATCACAACCATAGACTCTTGGTTGTTGCGGTCCTGTTATGGTCATACGCGAGATCAAGTTCTAATCCCTAGTATCCAGTAATCGTATGCTTTTTCAGCTTCTACGTTTAGAACCAACAGTTGTGCGATCTTCTCAGAATACCTTACAGGCGTTCTTGCAACCTGGATTCTTAAGCTGGTATCTATATCTACGAGGGTGTCTCCAGCGTCTGGCTGTGGAACTAAAGGATCACACTCGAATGTTTGTTCTCTTTCGAGCCCTTCTACAGTCATGTGGATATTTTCTAGGGTAATCTGTAGTTTGGCTGACTTGACCAAAACGCATGTGCTTGGTCGTCTTCTATGTTTAATCCTCTTAACTGTGAGCTGATCAGTTGTAGATCTGTGGTTGTTCGGAATACTTGTATCCTGAGATTTTGGTCTATGTCAACTATTGCTGTGGCTAGGCTTGGTTGAGGCACGATCGGCTCAAATATATATTCCCTGGGCTCTTGAGGTCCCGTGATTGTCATACAAAACAAAATGTAATCTAACTGTAATGAAATAAATTCTAACTATGTGAAATAAATCTAACATATATAACCTTTATCTTTATAAGAAATATTCTAACAATTCTAAGGAAAACAAACTATTTTAAGCGTATCTAGAAATAATAACTAAACAATAATTTAAAACAGACAAGATAACCGAGTGTGGTTATTTGCCTGTGCAATTTGTAGAATTATTCTAAATAAATATGATAGCCTGTCTAATCTACCTGCAAGATTCTCGATCCTACCTCAGAAGTGAGGAGTGAATCATAGTTTCTCAGAAACTATCAATCCCCACAGCTTCCCTGGCAATATCGAGAATAGAATGAAATGAAATAAAGCGATTAACTACTCTATTTGATATAAATCTGACTAGAACTTTGAAATTTAAAACATGGACTTCGCAGAACAGTGGCGAATCCGATGGTGTATGTGATCTCGTCCCCTCAGTATGATCTTCTCGTTCTTTCGTGTTCACTTGGATCCAGAAAAGCGTGTAATGCTAGCACCGATAGGAGTAGATTTTGGGACAAGGACAGCTCAGAATGCAGACCGAGAATGCGAGTAGGAGAGGGATAGCGCAAGAGTACAGAGCTTGGCTTATGCGATTCCTAGCGGGATTTTACTGCGAGTCATGCAACGTGAAGCGACCAGAACCTTTGACTATCCTATACGAAGAGAAAAACCTGCAACTTTAATGGCTTCCTAAGCTATTTCGTTCCAAAATAAAGACACTGCTTGCACAAGTTGGATATGTGGCTTACCAACAGCTGAATAAAGCTAACCAGGTATACAATGAATTGAACTAAGAACTCTAAGTCACAGTAAAACAAATTTACAGCAAAAGGAATTCAGAGGCAAGCTTCTAACCAGATTGGATGGAGCAACAGCACTGCCTGCACAAGATGGGTCTGTGGCTTACCAACAGCTGAGCAATGCTAAACCAAGTATGAAGTAAACTATGCTATCAATCCTAAGCAAGCTAACCAAAATACTAAAAACCAGAAGACTCTAACAAGGAAAAATGGTGATCAAAACTCCAGCTCAAATTCTTCACACAAACTCAGCCAAAATTTAGACCAAAATCAGACCATTTGCATGTACACACACCATGCATTTATAGGAATTCAAACACCCAAGAATCAAAACCAAATTGAACTCCTAAACAATAAACAAAGGAAAAACACTGTTCCAGGGGACCAAAAACATTAATGCATGCTCAAGTCGGCAAGGAAAGCTGGTGAAACGTGATATTTCACGCGGGTCACGTCAAAAGGGCGTTTTGGAAAATGCGCCCAGGACCGCCGCCCTGCTCAGGGCGGCGGTTACAGGACCGCCGCCCTGCAGGGCGGCGGTTTCGTCACTGAAGATCAAAAGGGGCAAGAAAAGAGGGAAAAAGGGGAAAACAAAGGACACAGGGGCTAAGTGGGGTATGCGGGATGTTAACGCATATCCGAAGAGCTCTTTCTGGATCCCGAACACCTTGCAAGGAGACCTGTATCATCATTGGGGTATTTATTACACCGTTCCGCAGTACAGTACCTTACAATTTTGGGTACGTACATATTGCCCCCTCGGAGAAGCGTTTTAGCCATGAAAGGGCATAAAACGGTGGGTCCGAGTATGGCAGTCCCGAAATGGGGGGTTTAGAAGTTATACCTTACACGTCCGTGTGTCGAAATGGCGCCATCCGAAATTCCCGCTACCTGCAAAATGAAAAGAGATCTCAAGTGCAGATAGATACAATAATTTGAAAAATAAACGCTAAAATAACAGGGAAAGAGGACGTACCATTTGTGCGGGGATAGGAACTTACCTCCGTCAGCGCTCCAAACCTGCGAAAAAGTCATTTTAAGACGAAATAGAACAATATATATATGAAAGTGGGCCCATTTTCCTATTCATTTGCGCGAGTTGATTTGATCGATTTTGAGCTCTGGGACCCACGGTGACGGTTTCTCGCGTGAGTATAGTCGAAACGTCCGCAGTGAGATCGTGATCATGCCTCCACGTGCGGAACGCCACCCCCGCGAGATCACAGGTTGGTTTTCTTCAATTTTGCATTTTTCCCCCTTCAAATTTGAAATGGCAAATTATTTGTAATGGGGGGGTTATTTTGAAAATGTTTGGTTCAAAAGGTCCGTCTAGGGGGGGGGCGCCTACTGGGTAGGCTCTTTTTTTAGCTAAAATGGTTTATTTTTGCGTTTTTTTGGATTTTTAGGGTTAAAAACCCGCGCGGGTTTTCGGACTGCGACCCAGCCGCCCTGGCTAGGGCGGCGGTTACACGACCGCCACCCTGATCAGGGCGGCGGTTACGAGACCGCCGCCTTTAAGGCGGCGGTTACAAAACCGCCTCCCTGCTCAGGGCGGCGGTTTTTGCACAGAATGCAAAAGAGCTTGTTTTGGAGACTTATACTTATATTTTCTTGCATTTCTGTACGTTTTTATGATTCTCCCTGCATTGATTAGATACTAACTTGCTCTGTTTTGTGTGTTTTTGGGTGTATGTAGGCGAGGGAGGAGTACATTAGATGGAGCCGGGAGAGAGAGTGTGATTGGTTGCCCGGGGTATTGGATGCCCTTTCGCCAGACGAGGAGGACACGTTGCAGAGGGCCGGCATATTGCGTATATCGCGTGTGCCCCATGTTACACCATCGAGTCACATCCTTTGTGACTTATTTTCTTATTGGGATGCAGATCGGAACACTTTCCGACTGCCAGGGGTCCGCGGTGAGTGGACTATCACTTTGGAGGATGTTTATCGTATCCTGGGGGTCCCGATCATCGGGAAGAGGCTCACACTGGAGACAGCTGGGTCCAGAGCATAGATTGCACAGTGGGCAGGTTATATGGGGGATGTAACTATTTTCACGGGGCCGAAGAAGGGAGTGAGAGTTAGATCCATTCCTTCTTTGCCCATCCCCGTATTTCGACAGGCCATCATGGGGATCCTTGCCTCGAGACTGATCGGGGACAAGGGAGGGGATACATTGTTATACTGCTGGGCCCCCATCATTGCACAGATAGAGGGGCATGGTCGGATATACGCCTGGGGCGCAGATGTTTTGGGGACCACTTATCATGACTTATACAGGGTGGTCCATTTACAGGGACAGTCTTTGAGCCACCCTACTCTAGTTATGAGTTGGGTGTATGAGCGCTTCATTCCCTATGGCAGAGGCGTGGAGGTGGCAGATCCCGGGGCTGTGAGGGCAGCCAGATGGTCAGACATGTCGGTGCTTAGAGCACCTCACCAGCCAGTAGCTTCCCTCACCACAGCAGATATGGAGGCCACACCGTACCAGCTCATGGCCAGCATTTGGGGAGAGGAGGCTCTCACATTGATCTCTTGCTCCACCACAGGGCAGCTTATTGACCGTGTGGGACGGGTGGAGGTACATCCTTTCGGCAGGGTCCCTCAGCAGTTCGGCCTCCCATATGTGGGCATGCTTCCTCCAGTGGCACCAGTCTATAGATCAGTCCGGGAGGCTAGAGGGGGGCCTAGAGGCCGTGGTTGGACAGTGGTCACTCATGGTATTCCTATTGCAGCCAGGGGATTGTTTGGGCCAGAGGGAGAGCTGGTGCGCCTCGGGCACCTTTACTTCGGATTACTGCGGGTCCTGCTCATAGTAGCGATGACCCTATAGATATTGACTCCGATTCTGAGGAGTCCACAGAGGGAGGGTCAGAGGAGCAGACGGATGATAGCGATCCTGAGTGGCATGACACTCAGGATATTATGCAGGCAGAGAGGGAGGAGCAGAGTGCAGAGAGAGAGACTCTAGTTTCAGAGGAGCCACTCTCTCAGGGCCGTGGTGGAGAGGACGAGTCTGTTGTGGGGCGATATGTTGCCCCTTGCCACAGGAGCAGCTCCACAGTCGGCAGCGGCATCTGCAGTGGGCGCTGGCCCTAGTGACCCATCTTGGAGGCCCGGTGACCCGAGTAAGTCATCCTCTCTCCCTTTCAGTGTTAGTTTGATTTAGGACTTGTTTCAACTGCTATCTCTCCTTATATTTGTATCTTGTATATTTTAGCCTCTTGCCTAGTTTCTAATTCGTCTTTCTTCTTTGTTTTGCAGAGACCGTCGACGAGTGGCGGGATCTAATCCGTAGGGTATGCACTGATTCTCTGATGATCCCTATGGATAAGACCCGTGCGGAGCTATCCGTAGATGCCGGGGAGCCTTCAGCAGCCGGCAGGCATACTGACATCTTCGCTCCCGTTTGGCACGTGGCTAGGATGGTGTCGACTCTCCGTACAGAGTTGGCGGGCTATAGGACAGCCGAGCGTCTTATGAGGAGCCATTCTCGTGGCGAGACCACGGCTGCTCCTCGGGACCCTGAGCCCTCCGTCCATTCAGAGCGCCGGCGTAGCCGGAGTCCTAGGCGAGGGCGCGCACCTTCAGCGGGATCGCGTAGGGGTTGAGAGGCCACTTGGCTCCTATGCACTTTTTGTATTATAGATTCTTTTGTGTATTACGGGCTCTTTGAGCATTTTGACCATGCCTAGTGCATGATGAGCATTGTATACAAACATTGATTATTTATATATATGCGTCGATTTTTGGATCAAAACTTTGTCACTCATGTGTGTCCTTTCCATTTCCAACTGCTTTGTGTATACTACGATGTATGTTTTATATGCTTTCTAGAATGTATGCAATGGAAAACAGATGATGCAAATGTTTGCTTTCTTTTTGTGTTTCATGATGCTGATACATGATATTGTAGATATATTGTGATCTTAAATCTTAGTTTCTGTGAGCAATTTGGATACCTCATGTTTGTTTTGGCAAAGTGATGAAAATAACCAGTATGATGAACAGATTAACTTGCCCCACTCCTAACTCCACGCAACTAGTAAGATGTGAGGGCTCATCACCAAGAGCCAAGAAGGGCGCAAGTTATGAAATATGGTGAAATGATAGTGATGAAAGACAGACGAAGCTTTGGTGGAACCCAATTGAAAACTACAAGCTTACTCTACCTGAATGACTTCATAGTTTTGGATGCAACTTGCTTTGCGGTTTATCCAGACTTAGACCCGTAGATGGCCACATAGTAGATAAAATCTGGGTTTTAGGATTTTTAACTCTCTTGGAATTTTGAGCATCTGATTCATTCGTTTTTGACTCAAAGTTTGAATAGTTTGTTTATGACCTTTTAACGTTTTGCATTGTCTAGAGGACCCCCTACACTTTGCCCCATGCTACTAGTAAGAAGCGTGGGTTTATCACCGTGGGCAAGGCATAGGCGAGTAAGGGCATTTCCATCCTTTCCCAACCCTACGTCACTAGTAAGAGACGCAAGCTCATCACCGAAGGTTGGTGGGGCAAGGAAATGTGTAAAAATAAAATTTTCTGTTTAATCACTTTTTGACTTGTCTTTTTGAGTAAAATGTCAGTATATGCTTGTTTCCAAAGAGATGTGTATATGGGATAGATGTGACACCATGAAGCTTCTAGAACAGACCATAGGCAAGACACCTATCCTGAGAAGAAATCAAAGCGAGAACAAACTTGCAGATCTTGGTATGGTTACCGTTAGGACTTCGTCATGTTTGATTTTATTTGATAAAAGATTCCAAGATGACTTGATGATACCGAAGATGGAGAGGTATGATTAGAAAGTTTTGTGCCAACAACATCATGAGTTTGTAATGAATTACTTTGAGAATAGATTCCTTGATCACGATTTGTGTAAGAACAAGTGGACAAAATGATCCTAATCTATATGGAAATGCAATGTAGATAGTTATATAGGCAGCGCTTGCTGCTTATGCATAGAAACGCTTGAGGTGCAGGGAATTGACTGTTTCGCCAAATTCCTCACCTTCTAACGTACATAGGAGATAAGCACCATTCCCGTAGTCCTTCATGACTCGGTATGGGCCCAACCATTTGGGCCGGAATTTCCTTCCTTCGCCGGTCTTCTTGTCGATCTGGCTGTCTAGTCTTAGAACTAGATCACCTTCATATATGTCGCGTTCATAGACCTTCTTGTTATACTGCCGGCACATTCGGTCAGCATAAGCTCTATGCCGCTGTTCAGCATCTAACCTAGTTTCATCTAGGCTTTCTAGTTGGGAGAGATGTGCTTCTCTGTAAGCGTCTTCATCCAGAATCCCTTGTAGTGAAATGCAGAGACTGGGTATTTCGACCTCAAGCGGGAGAACTGCTTCTGCCCCAAATACTAGCGAGAAAGGAGTTGCTCCCGTTGGTGTTCTTATTGAGGTTCGGTGGGCCCACAAGGCCGGATATAACTTCAAATGCCAATCCCGCTTGTTTTCTTTCACTGTTTTAAGGAGAATGGCTTTCAGCGTTTTGTTTGTTGCTTCAGCCTGTCCGTTAGCTTGGGGATAATACAAGGAAGCCGTATGATGGCTTATTTTGAACTTACCGCATAGTTCGCGGACTTCTTCATTTTTGAAAGAAGTTCCATTATCAGAGATAATGATTTGCGGGATACCGTACCTACAAATGATTTGATTCAAGATGAACTTAGCGATCACCGAGCCAGGTACGGTAGTAAGAGGCATAGCCTCTACCCATTTGGTAAAATACTCAGTGGCCGTGATTATAAAATTGTGGCCGTCTGTGGATGAGGGAGAGAATTTCCCTATTAAGTCTAGGCCCCATGTAGAAAAGGGCCATGGAGTAGCAATTGGTTGCAGAGCCTGTGCTGGCATGTGGATCTCGTGAGAGAATTCTTGGCACTTATGACACCTGCGTGCAAACTCTATCGCGTCATGTTCTAGAGTGGGCCAGAAATAGCCCATTCGATGTATTTTTCGAGCGGTGGCATGGCCACCGAAGTGGCCTCCACATATACCACTGTGAGATTCATAGAGAATCTTCTTGGATTCTTCTGTGTCGACACACCTTAGAAGCATTCCATCGAATGCTTTTCGATAGAGCACCTGCTCTATGATGACATATTTAGATACGATTATGTGTAACCGCCTTCTTTTTTGCGGTGTAACTGCCTCCGGGTACGTATGGTCCATGATATAATTAATGATATTAGTGTACCAAGGGCACTCAGAGATAGCAGGTCGAGTTTCGATGTAGTATACGCATTCATCTGGAAAGTCTAAATCTACTAAATCACCTCCGTCTAATGGGTTGTTAGCTAACCAATCTACGATGATTTGTCCTTTAACTGACTTCTGGTTTACAAACGTTAATTCGAACTCTCCCATTAAGGTTATAAAACGTCCAGCTTTTTTGGACAAGGACCCTTGTGTGAGAAAAGTCCGTAAATGGTCTGTCTTTACCATGACCTTTGTTTCTTGATTCAGCATGTAATGTCTTAGACGTTTAGTAGCAAAGACTATGGCAAGACATTCTCACTCTGCTTGTGTATAGCGTGTTTCATAGTCGAGCAATGTTCGGCTAATGAAATAAATTACACGCTCTCTCTTGTCATCGTCTTCCTGGGCCAACATACAGGCCAGCGAGACATCGGTAGCCCGTGAGTATAGAATTAACGGGTGATCTAACTTAGGTGGCATTAGCGTGGGTGGTGATAACAGGAAACGCTTAACTACGCTTAAAGCTTCGTTACAATCTTCAGTCCAATCAATGCTATAGTCTTTCTTGAGTAAATTGTTGATTGGATGAACGGCGAAGCTTAGATCCGGGATAAATCTCTGGATTGCACCCAGCTTTCCGAGAAATGATCTGATTCCAGATTCACTCGAGGGTGGGACCATTTCGAGGACAACCCCGAATTTTGGTTGGATCAACATCGATCCCTCGTGACGATATGATGTAACCTAGGAGTTTTCCTCCTGTTACACCAAAGACGCATTTCTCCGGATTTAGCGTAACTCCGTATTCTATTAAACGTGAAAGAATGATGCGGAGTACTTCGGGATGGTCACAACACTTCTTGGCCTTAGCCAATAAGTCATCTACGTAGGATTCCACGATTTTATGAATTAAATCGTGAAATATATAAGTCATAGCCCGCTGGTACGTAGCACCGGCGTTCTTGAGACCGAATGGCATAACAGCGTAGCAATAGGTTCCCCAAGGAGTTATAAAGGTGGTTTTAGCTTGATCTTGCTCAGATATTCTGATTTGATTGTATCCCGAGAATCCATCCATGAGAGACAAGAGTTCAAAACCAGCTGTTGCATCAACAATAACGTCTATGGATGGTAATGGGAAATCATCTTTAGGACACGCTTTGTTGATGTCTCGAAAATCTATGCAGATGCGTATCTTTCCATTCTTTTTGAGAACGGGAACGATATTAGATACCCATTGGGAGTAGTCAACTGGCTTGATGAATCCTACCTGAAAGAGTTTTATTACCTCCTCTTTTACCATGAGAGCTACTTTGGGCTTCATGGGTCTTGATTTTTGTTTAATTGGCTTTGCATCTGATCTAGTGACGAGGTTGTGCACCGCAATGTGGGGTGCGACTCCTGTCATCTCTTTGTAATTAAATGCAAATGCCTTTTGATGTTCTTTGAGAACCTGAGTATGTATTTCCACTTCTTCTGGGGTTAATGAAGAACCTAGTTTCAATATCTTTGGTTCATTCTCTGTCCCAATGTTGACATCGATTGTTCTCTTCGCTTAAAGAGGCGTTACCCTCTTCGAACTCAGGTGGTGCTGGAGGTAAATCTATATCATCCCCGTTTTCTATTGCATATATGCTAGGTTCCCTTTGTGAGGGAAGACCCGTTACGGGATTTCCGAAGTAGGAAGATGAATGCGGAATCAGAGATAAATCTAGCGTGTGATAGGAGAAATGTAGTGCTGCATAGGCATTTAAGTAATCCAAAGTAGCCGCATTGTTTCCAACATGGTCTAGGACGGTAGATTCACTTCTGTTTGAAAGAGGATTTGTCATTGTTTTTATTAATGGTTCGTTACAAATGGATACTGTGAAGTGAGTATCTTCTAGCTCATTGCTTGGAGTGAAGCGTGATGCTGAGGTTTCTATTGAATCAGCGAGAAGATTTTTCTCTCGCGGGATCGCTTCAATGGATATGAAGTTAAACGCCTTGCTTAAATCTAATACATCGTTTTTGTAGAGTTGTAAATGTTCGGCTTTAGTTTCATATATTTCAGAAACTTGGTTTGTTACTAATTGCGAGTCTCCCAGGACTCTGATGTTATCAATACCAATTCTTTTGGCTAAGGTAAGGCCAAGGAGGAGAGCTTCGTACTCAGCGCCGTTGTTTGTGCATTCAAAGTTTAACTTAAAAGAGAATGGGAGGACCTTCTCCTCGGGCGAAGGTAAGAATTATAGCTGCCCCCGCTCCATAGCGGCATTTAGCTCCATCGAAATGGAGAGTCCAATACTTAGCCGGGAGTATAGATGTAGGGGTATCTGTTGCGTTTGCACACTCTACTTCTACCATACAGAGATCTTCTGCTGGCAAGGAACCAACACCTAGGGAAAAATCCCATGCCTACTGAATCGAATGGTAAGAACATTGGTGAATCTTGTTCTATCAACTCAACGATCTTCGCAGTAGTCTCTAATGATACTGTTTCTTTAGTTTTACCTTTAGGGGTTGTTTTTGTTTTGGCTATGCTGGTAGTTTCGAGATCCGTCGTAGGTATTAACTTTTCCTCTGGCTTTGGGTCAAAGGGTTTATTAAGTTGGTTTGTTGGAAGTTCAAATTCTGAGTGCACCCCTGGTCTTTTCTTTAAATCAGCTAGGTGCAAATCGAAAGGTTTTGGATCACCTTTGGGCTATAGAATACCTTTCCCAGATGCAAGAATCTTACTTCTTGAAATAACGTGGAAGGGATTGCCTTCATTCGATGTATCCAAGGTCGGCCGAGGATCATATTATAGTTAGTTTCCCGATCTATAATATAAAATTTAGTCAAGATGGTTTTGGGCCCTAAGGTGACCGGCAGTATTATAGTTCCTATTGAAGTGGCTTTAAGGCTATCATAGCCTCTCAAGGTGTTTCGTGTAGTAGAACAGTTCGTTTCTCCATATCCAAGTTTTTGGAGGAAAGAGAAAGGGACTATGTTAACTGCGGCCCCCGTCGTCAACCATTGCCCGTTTTACATAGTTATTATAAACCCACACTTGCAAGTGTAAGGCTGGGTCACCTCGGCGTGCGATCTCAGCATCTGTGGGCATTTTACTTATTTCGAAGATGAATTCGACATCCTTGTCCGGCTGCCCTGGAGGATGGATATCAAAATCTACATGATTTACTTGTGTTTCAGGAGGTGGAGTGATGTTAATTAGATGGCCTTAGACCTAATGCTTCTAAAAGAGCAGCTCTGATGAGGGGGAGAGTTCTTTAGCAAGTCCAAGAATGAAATGTGTGAAAAGGTCTTTGTTAGGTCACTAATTAAATCATAGGCACCGATGGGTTTTTTAATTATTTGTTGACTCCTATCTATTTCTGGCAGATGACTTGGGCTCGGTTGAGAGAAATACTCTCGTGTTCTTGTTATAGCTTCGATAGGTAGTTCAGCGTCTAATTCTACCAAACTAACTATCTTAGGTCTTGGTTGAGCTCCCAACTGTGGCGCAACTGACGGATTTAATGAAGTCGAAGCTTCATGATCATTGTTTCCTGTTATTGCACCTTTGTTTGTTCCGGTTGGATTCAGCCTATTGCTATCATGATTTGGGAGCGGATCGTTAAAGATCCTGAGGGGAGCATTCTGAGGGAAACTGCCCCTGCGAGAGTATTTGGTGATGATGAGACGGGATCTGCCAAAAACATAGTCTTGTAAAGAGTTGTCTTTGTAATCTTCTGGCAAGCGTTGCATGAATTTATTGTAGTCACGACAAGTCCTAGTATCGTGGCCTTGAATCTTGTGGAAGCCATAATACAAATTGGGATTATAATTTCGAGGTTGTTGATTTAAACCTTGTTGTGGCCCAAAATTCTGACAAGGTTGTTGGTTGTTAGAGTTAAAATTTTGAGGTTGTTTTCTTTGGTTTTGACTCTAATATCCAGTTGGATTTTGATTTGTACCTTGTGTTTGGATTTTTCGTTGTTGTTGTTGTTGTTATCATGGTTGATGATTAAAATCTACCACGTTGATTGTTGGAGTAAAATTGTTATTTTGCCTATTATTAACAGGTGGTGAAATGTTTTCTCTTTTAGTTTGGTCAATTACTCCATCTGTTGTAACTCCGTGGTTCTTGTTAAGGATTTTGGGTCCTTGATTGACATTTGTGGTAGTTGTAGTATTTTGAGTGGAGGTGATTAACCTCCCATTTGCTCCGTAAGACTTACGACCACTATCTATTGCTGCTTGATCAATTCGCAGAGCACTCTCAAGTACCTCATCATAAGTCCTTAGTGGGAACTTCTGGACTTCTTCCTTCACTTCTCTGCTGAGAGAATGAAGGAATAAATCGCATAGTTCCATCTGATCCATGTTTGGAGCACTTGCTGATGAATAAAGAACTTTATGCCACCTCTGGATGAAATGAGTGACAGATTCATTGTGTTCTTATTTGATATGCAAGAATTCCCTGATTCCTGTTCTCAGTAGTTTGTTCATGTCGAAGGCTTTGATGAACTCTGACACGAGTTGTTTAAATGAATGTATGGAAGCTTCAGGTATTCTATAATACCAATCGAGAGCGATGCCTTCCAAGGTTTTGGGAAATATTTTAGCAACAACCCCATCCCAAGGGAGTAATTCTCGTATGGCTGTAGCATAAGCTTTGATGTGCACATTTGGATCTCCCTCGCCCTTGAACTTGGGAAAATCAGGGAGAGGTCTTGGAAGCATGACGCTTCATATGGTGAAATCTAAGGGTTCCTTTAGATATTCTGAATATGTCCCTATTGCATAGCTTTCGACCATTGATGGTGGTTGCTGAGGGAGCAATGGCAGAATGAGTTGTTGATATGGCATAACGTACGCGTTGGCAAGGGAATAAGGAGGTCCCTGCGTTGGAGCAAACATGCCGAGAGAGGAGAACATATCCCCTTGTGGTGATTTTGAATACATGTTTAATTACGAAGGGGTATTATCCAGGAATGGATTGCTCTGTACTAGACCTAGAGGAACAATGCTAGCGATAGTGGGTCTAGTTGGCACTTGTTGAGGAAATTGAGGAGGCATGCCTAACGTGCCTACTCCTGTGAGGAGATCCACTTGGCTAGGATGGTGCGGAGGATTGGAACTCCCTGCTTGCCCAAAATATGAATTTTGGTTTTCTTGAGAAAGTTCTAGCCTCTAACTTTCTCAACTAAGGCTGAAATGACCTCTATTGGTGAAGACACAGTGTTTTGCCTTAATGGCATTTGTTTTATACCTTGAGGTTGTAAAGGGGTATGATACCCTGATATGAATTGATCATTACCCTACCAAGATTCACCGAGGGCATTTCCCATAGGTGGAGGAATGGGGGTGTTTTCTTGGAATAGGGTATTAGATTTTATTTGTAAACTCCCTATAGGTGGGTACATGTTTTGGAAGTGTTGTTCACTTCTAGCATAGTGTGTTAAGTACTCCTTATCCAAAAATGGGAGTAGATCTGACTGTCTATTGATCTGTGGTCTAAACAAGACCTGAGGAGATGAAATGGATTCTCCAGTAAATGTCATATTGCTAGAGCCTGAGGGCTCTAGTTGTTGTGTTTGTGCAAGTTGATCCAACTCCTCAATTTAGAACGAAGAACTAGAACTAGTTCTTTGAGGGGGATTTTGAGATGACAAGTAATTACTTGAATAGTTATCAACCCATGCAGAAAGTGAGGGTGATGTTTGTCTACTTTTTTTACTATAACTTTCTTCAAGACCTGAGAGAGGTCTACCATATGCATTGTATCCCAACATATTTGGGGGGTATGTGAATACCCTCAAAATAATGGGAAAGAGTGAAGGTGGATGAAAGAAATGAAAATAAAAGGGGAAGATTTGTTTGTTTCACATCGGGTTCACCAGTTTTGTATGATGGAAAAGTGACATTGTAACATCCTCAATTTATACCTTAGAACAAGTAAAAATAATAATTTTTTTTGTTAATTGCATCCTGGTTCTAAATACATAATTTAGAACTCACAAATCAAATAACTATTCATATAACAGACAACCATATGCAGCTATAATGACTCAGAGTACTTCCGATCTATGCATTCCATGACTCAGTAATCTACCGATCTATTCATTCCATGACTCGGTAATCTACCGATCTATTCATGAGTAATAAGAGTTGGTGTTTTTATTTAACACTTTACTCTTGCAGTTCTCTTCCCTACTCTGGGATTCAGAATGCTTTGTCCAAGGAACCTAACTGAATAAATGTTACCATTATTCATCGGCATCTCATCCCTTAGACTAGGTGAATTAGGACAAACGCAATCAACAGCTTGCGATACTTTGGGCAAAGATTTGGAACATACTGTTTATGTCTCGTATTCCTTAACGGCATACTCGTCAATCTGGAATACGCCCTTCACCCCATTCTTATGTTATATAGAATGTCCTACACTGACTACTGTCAGTCCTTCCTTTCACAACTGAATCACTCGGAGGCAGATTAACAAGGTGATAATGTTATATGGATGCCCACGAGGTTTAGGGATATGGTGACATATTGGTTCAACCTTGCAGTTCAACCAGTGTGTCATGATACCCCAAATCTCCTAGGCAGCCTTATGACATGACCACGTTCTTAATCGGACCCTGAGTAACTCGTGCGAGATCAAAGTGTAAATCTTATCGATCAATGCAAAGGGTGTCGCCATAAGTCACCTACATTGTTGTAACTTCGAGAAGATCCTAATCTTCTCGAAGGTATAACCCTGCAGTTGACTTTTGGTCGTCAACCTTTAAATCCGCCTCGAAAAGATCTACTTAATCACATGCGTTACGCACTTGAGTTTAAATTACTTTAAAGACTTTTCC
Organism: Taxus chinensis; assembly: GCA_019776745.2. Taxonomy (NCBI): domain Eukaryota; kingdom Viridiplantae; phylum Streptophyta; class Pinopsida; order Cupressales; family Taxaceae; genus Taxus; species Taxus chinensis. The sequence goes on along the minus strand of CM034156.1, from coordinate 114,681,889 downwards.
CTAAGGTTAGCCTTTCCCCGATCCCTGGATTCTTCATCTTAAGACGACCTTCCTCTATAAAACCCATTACATGGTGGAGTTATTAAGGTCAAGATCTCATCAAGGAGTCATTAGAATTTACATGATTCTAAAACAACAGAATTGGACAATATCTCATAGCCTTTACTTGAGATTGCCATCTGAACCCCATTAGATTTACATCAGTTCTCCTAACTAAATTTATATCATACTTATTAGTATAAAGATATAAATGATTAAGAATCCAAATTAATATTGTCCTGTCATACTCAGGACTAGGGATTAGTAATTTAATTCGGCTTGTTTAGCGTTCTGCTTAGGTTCATTTTTAACCTATCTTTTAGAAAGACAATTGTTTAAATTCAATATTGCTTTCACTAGAACAATTAGATCTGCTAAACACTCATATGAATTCAATCACATTTTCTTGTAAGCTTTCATTGTCAATCAAAAAAGCATCCAAATTACACAAAGATAAAATTGCCACTCTGGTATATAAACCGAAGAAGGTCAACTATCAAAATAAGAATACAACACAAGTATCAAATACTTATTTCCATTCCTTTCAGAACTATACAATTACATTTTATGCAAACAGCATACTTGATACAATGCTTAACAGAAAAGAAACATCTTTCCACATATAGTACATTTATAAAATCAAGCTGTAATTCAATATAAAACAATTAAATAATCTGATCATCCTGTCAGATCTGCATTGCTTTTACCACTTACGGCAACCATCTGCAAAAATAGTCAACATGAGTCAGTTCCATGAATTGAGCATGATAAGCACTAACTGTTAAAACAATTGCAATCCGTCAATTGTTTTCATTAAACACCCTGTTTAAATGAGATCAATTATCCAAACAAGTAAACATATTCAAAATATTCCTTTATAATACAAAATTGACTACAAACGTGTAACTCTATCAACGTTACATAATAGTCCTAAACACTTCTCAAATATTTCATCAAATATTAAGAATCAAGAACGAAAGTATCCAAACAATTATCTTGAATCCAAGATCAGCAACATTGGACAGATCGTTACTTTCATCAGAAAAGGAAATATCATAGAAAATCATGATTTCCTCCAACATGATACAAGAACAATTCCAACTATTAGACAGATACCGACAAGTATTACAATAATAGAAGAGAAAGAACCAAATCATTCATACTTCCCTTGTATGCACACAAGTTCACTACTGTACCGTCTACACATATAAAATACATTCATCCAGTATGTATACGAACAAGTCCGTCAAACCACATGAAGAATCACTGTCATAATGAAAATCCAACACAACAAGGCTTTTCGACCCAAGTTCGAAATCAAAGAACCTCTAGTATTGCGGTCAACAATAGACTACATTGCATTAGGCTATTGGATGTTTCCCTAAGACTAAGCCAAGTCAATCACACAAAATTTCCAAACATGCTCAGTCTCAATCAAACAGGAGTAAACAGAAAAGAATATAACCAATATATTCTCACCTTGGCACATTCAAGTCTAAAGTATGGTATTCGCGACTCATTTCAACAGAGCCAGAACACGAGATAATTATCCATACTCAAGGAACTCAAACAGTGACAAACGACAGTGTCCAAATATCGGGTTCAATAAGAGACAGAAATACAGGTTACCTTATAAGAATTCAAATGATTCCAAATAGTAGTAACAAGATAAATAATTGCATACGATTCCATCTGAGCTCATCAATCGGAGCATAATAAAAATCAGGCAAGCAAATTTAATTACTGATTTCAAAACAAGGAATCCGATTGAACCCTTGCCAATCTTTTACACAAATTTGCACAGACTGAAGACGTAAAAATATACCAAAAGAATCTGTACCACAAAATCTTTGTGACACGATGGTATTCTTACGAATAACAGAGATCAAAATACATATTATTCCCTTAAGTCGCTGGAACAACAATTTCCAATATTCATCTCTATTCAGCACATGAACAGTGATTCAAACACATAAATCATTCAATCGACTCTACAGAGTCATTCAGATTAAAATGAATATGAATCTATATTTTACATTGCATACTGTTAACGGGTTATTATCCATAACCACGGAACCCAACAACAGTATAAGATAAAAATAGTTAAAGAATCAATCTAAGCCATTTAAGGTAAGCATTCAACAAAAATCAAGTGTAAGCAAATCAAATACTTAATTTTCATAACAAGGGATTCAACTGAGCCTCGTCCAAATTCCCGAACAAGCTTACACACAAGGAACGTAAATGCATACCCAGGAAGTCAGTACTGAATTCCATTACAAATAACAGAGGTCGTATGACCTGCTACTTCTACAAGATTCCAATGGAATTCAAGTTAACAAAACTCAAGGAGGTATCTATATCCTCAACAGTGGATCATAGTATACGATTTGTTCAGAGGACTCCACAGAGTCGTTCTAATATAATACACATATCCAACATGCAAATATAAATATGTATAGCTTCCTCAGTGATCCATTTATACAAATCATTCACTAAACTCTTCAAATTCGTTCCAATACATAATATACATACATCCATAATGCATACTGTAACAGTTAAATCTCATTACCCCAATGAAAAAGGAAAACAATTCCAAAGAGTTGCAATAAGATACTGTCACACCGAAAGATGTTTATACTCAAACAACCTTCAAGACAAAACGAAACCCAACAGTATCAATAACTACCATCATCAAAACCCACGACAGAGCTTACAAAGATTTCATAACACTGAACAATCAAACAGTTCCATCAATATTTCTTCTGACTGTTTCCAAAACAAGAATCGACGACCAAAAATCGACAGACATAACAATGGCCTATACCCATCACAGGAACTTTGATTCATGGGCTCACGCCGAACAGGCCGAGCATTCATACATTTCACATGTTTCGCATAATTAAGCCAGAATGCAAACACAAGGAAATAATGCCACAGTTCGAATTTAATAAACACCCATCAAAGGATAAAAGAAAATTCGAACCAGAAGAGATACAGTGCCAAAAACACACAATGACATCCAAAGAAAAATCATCAAATTCCATAAATCATTTGAACAAAGTTGTTCTAATGAAATCACTTGAAAGACAACAAGATTTTTAAAGGTTAGGGCCTAACATGCCTGGATTTTTGCTCAAATTTCTGAAGCAGACCACTGGAAGAGCTCAGAAATTCCTTTTCCTTTTCCAAGTTAGAGTGACCAACAAAATTTTGCTTTCTCCATGGCATATATATTATCCTTGCCAGAGAAGAGAGCTAGATACCCTCATACTCGCCATGCAACTCCAAGAAGACTGGTGCGAAGAACCAGTGAACAGGCAGAAGGAAAACCAAAATTCACGACAAGCCAAACAAACCAACAAGCTTCCTGTTTGCATGCCTTCTCGCGAGTTCTGAGCTCGAATACCGAGCACATTGAATGCAATTACACCAACTTTCCCACTCAAACTCCACTTCCACTGACTGCCAAAATTGGCGACAGTCAAATGAAATCTCAAGTTCATTTTTAGTTTTGGCGACCTGCCACGTCGGCACAAGTTAGCTGTTCCCAAAACCTCCACCAAGACCTGTCCTTCATCCTTATCCCATGCATTTAATAACATAGAAAACGCCGCCCATGGTTCGCACCCCTCAATAGGCCCCTTTACATTCTTGCTCATAGTTAGGTTAGTATCTTAGGTTAGAATTTAGGATAATACTCATTCTAACCATATTACACATAGATACTAACTTAGGACATTAACACATAGCCTAGGTCTAGGTTAGATTAACATTAATCTAACCCCTAGGTTAGGTTTAGTCTTAGGTTACTAATCATTTAATAATTCCAGTTAGGTTTGCATTCTGTACACTCAGAAAAAGACCTACATCAACCTTCTTGAATAGGGTTAGCTCCTGGTCTACCTTAGGCTGCAGAATCGTATGTAAACGAATTATTACCTGGTCCACGATCGATACCTTCCAGATATACTTCCATATCGGGGACCAATTCATTTCACTTGATCAGCCTGAGTCATACTCCTGACTAGCTTATTAAATGCTTCTAGACCTTGCAACCTGTTCAAGGTCTGTGATTTTAATTCATCATGAACAAACTTAAAGCATTACTTGGATCAATTCCACTGATCCAAGACTAGATCTTATAGATGGATAACTCTATAATTCATTCCAAGATCAGATTAAACTCAGATACAAAATGAAATAAATAAAAGAGTCTAATCATATTCTGACTCAGTCAAGATCTGCAATCTGCAAAGAAATTACAGTACATATCAAGCATGATTTCTAAATCGAGGAACATATCCTTTTACAAGAAATCACATATCAACACTTGTATGCTCAGGAGAAAGTAATAATAGTTCAGGGTGTTACATGCTTTAATCTGCGGAAGTCATATAAACGTATGACGTCCATCTGGATTCTTCGTCAAGCGTGCCTCTCATCCAAGGAAAACTATTTGGAGAATCATACTTCTGCAATGGTCCCTATACACTGGGTGCTACTACTTGGTGGACTTGGAGCAGATTATATTCATCTTGTTCTGGTTTAGATTCATATTGAACCAAATGGATCGTTGGTTGTCTTTCTTTATCTTGTTTTTATTAAACTTCTCAGAGAGAAGGTGAAGCAATTGTAAGTTTCACGTCAGGTTCACCAATTTTGTTGGTGAAGCTGATGTGAAGGCTAATGAGGTACAGAAGGTGAAACAGTTGTTTGTTTCACGTCGGGTTCACCAATTTTTTACGTCGGAAAAGTGACAGGCGAGCGTGAGAATCAACAAGTAACTCTTCCGCGTACCCGACCTCCCGAGGTCGTGCCGAGACAGCCGGTGGGGGTAGAATATGTAGACAAACTAGTTAGGCAATCTAATGTCTTCGACACGCACTAGTGGAATTTGCGAATCTAAGGCTAAGAAGGCCCTTCTAACTTGGTCAGGTGTCATAGATCGATCAGCGAGGATGACTGCTCGAAGGCTCCAATCAATATCGAGCTCTGGCGTGATTCGATCTATGGGTTGCGGAATACGTGGAAAATGACCTGGGATTGTTTCGTGTATATCTCCTGATAAGGTCATATGGCAGATATAGTTGATTCTATGGACGATTTTCTGGCCTAGTCCAGAATTCCCTAGCTTCGTTAGCCGCTATATCTAGTAAGGACAGTTGTTCGACGATGATAGGTGGAAGTGGAGTGGACTGAAATACTAGTGTGCGTAGGCCAGTGTCTATATCTAGCTGACTTGTGGATTCGTTGGGCTGTGGGACCTGTGGATCACAACCATAGACTCTTGGTTGTTGCGGTCCTGTTATGGTCATACGTGAGATCAAGTTCTAATCCCTAGTATCCAGTAATCGTACGCCTTTTCAGCTTCTACGTTTAGAACCAATAGTTGTGCGATCTTCTCAGAATACCTTACAGGCGTTCTTGCAACCTGGATTCTTAATCTGGTATCTATATCTACGAGGTTGTCTCCAGCGTCTGGCTGTGGAACTAAAGGATCACACTCGAATGTTTGTTCTCTTTCGAGCCCTTCTACAGTCATGTGGATATTTTCTAGGGTAATCTGTAGTTTGGCTGACTTGACCAAAACGCATGTGCTTTGTCGTCTTCTATGTTTAATCCTCTTAACTGTGAGCTGATCAGTTGTAGATCTGCGGTTGTTCGGAATACTTGTATCCTGAGATTTTGGTCTATGTCAACTATTGCTGTGGCTAGGCTCGGTTGAGGCACGATCGGCTCAAATATATATTCCCTGGGCTCTTGAGGTCCCGTGATTGTCATACAAAACAAAATGTAATCTAACGGTAATGAAATAAATTCTAACTAGGTGAAATAAATTCGAACATATAATAAACCATTTTATCTTTATACCCCCCCCCCCACCCACACCCCCCTTTTATTGTTTTTTCATTTCTTTTTTTTTTTTTTTGTCGCCCCACCCCCCCCCCCCCCCCCCCCACCCCCCCCCTTTCTTCCTTAGTTCGTTTTTTTGTTTGTTTCAACCCCCCCCCACCCCCCCCACCCCACCACCCCCACCCCTCCAGCTCCCCGCCCCTTTTTTTTTTTTTTTTATGTTTTTTTTTTGATGTTTGTTATTTTTTTTTGCATGTTTTTTGGTTTAGGTTTTTGGTTTTTGCTTTTCGTGGTGTTTTTTTTTTTAATGTTTTTAATTGTTTTTTTATTTTTTTTTTTTTATTTCCCCCCCCCCCCCCCCCCACCCCCCCCCCCCACCGAAAAAGGGACGCGTACCCACACCCCATAATAAACCTTTTTCTTTAAAGAAATATTCTAATAATTTCTAGTAAAAACAACCTATTTTAAGGTATCCTAGAACAATACTAAACAATAATTTAAACATACCGATAACCGAGTGTGGTTATTTGCCTGTGTAATTTGTAGAATTATTCTAAATAAATATGATAGCCTGTCTAATCTACCTGCAAGATTCTCGATCCTACCTCAGAAGTGAGGAGTGAATCATAGTTTCTCAGAAACTATCAATCCCCACAACTTCCCTGGCAATATCGAGAATAGAATGAAATGAAATAAAGCGATTAACTACTCTATTTGATATAAATCTGACTAGAACTTTGAAATTTAAAACCTGGACTTCGCAGAACAGTGGCGAATCCGATGGTGTATGTGATCTCGTCCCCTCAGTATGATCTTCTCGTTCTTTGGTGTTCACTTGGATCCAAAAAATCATGTAATGCTAGCACCGATAGGAGTAGATTTTGGGACAAGGACAGCTCAGAATGCAGACCGAGAATGTGAGTAGGAGAGGGATAGCGCAAGAGTACAGAGCTTGGCTTATGCGATTCCTAGCGGGATTTTACTGCGAGTCATGCACGTGAAGCGACCAGAACCTTTGACTATCCTATACGAAGAGCAAAACCTGCAACTTTAATGGCTTCCTAAGCTATTTTGTTCCAAAATAAAGACACTGCTTGCACAAGTTGGATATGTGGCTTACCAACAGCTGAATAAAGCTAACCAGGTATACAATGAATTGAACTAAGAACTCTAAGTCACAGTAAAACAAATTTACAGCAAAAGGAATTCAGAGGCAAGCTTCTAACCGGATTGGATGGAGCAACAACACTGCCTGCACAAGATGGGTCTGTGGCTTACCAACAGCTGAGCAATGCTAAACCAAGTATGAAGTAAACTATGCTATCAATCCTAAGCAAGCTAACCAAAATACTAAAAACCAGAAGACTCTAACAAGGAAAAATGGTGATCAAAACTCTAGCTCAAATTCTTCACACAAACTCAGCCAAAATTCAGACCATTTGCATGTACACTCACCATGCATTTATAGGAATTCAAATACCCAAGAATCAAAACCAAATTGAACTCCTAAACAATAAACAAAGGAAAAACACTATTCCAGGGGACCAAAAACATAAATGCATGCTCAAGTCGGCAAGGAAAGCTGGTGAAACGTGATATTTCATGTGAGTCGTGTCAAAAGGGTGTTCTGGAAAACGTGCCCAGGACCGCCGCCCTGTTCAGGGCAGCAGTTTCGTCACTGAAGATCAAAAGGGGCAAGAAAAGAGGGAAAAAGGGGAAAACAAAGGACATGGGGGCTAAGTGGGGTATGCAGGATGTTAACGCATATCCGAAGAGCTCTTTCTGGATCCCGAACACCTTGCGAGGAGACCTGTATCATCATTGGGGCATTTATTACACCGTTCCGCAGTACAGTACCTTACAATTTTGGGTACGTACAGAAGCCTCAACATAGAGAGGCACACTAAAATGCCTGTTGACACATGAAAGCATGTGCCAAAGGCGTAAAGGGGGTGCATCAACTTTTGATGTTGCATAGTCATTCTATGCGCCCGACCAAAAAGACTAAGTTCGGAAAACCAGATTTCCCAGAAAGGGATTTTTGCAACGTTCCGAACGTAAGGGATCCCTTATGAGGGATCGGAACAAAATTTCTGTATGGTTATCTGTAAAATTACCCTTGTCAATTTTACGGGATAACATGTACATGATATTGGTTTCAATGTGCATTATGTTTTTGTTGATGTTATTGACTTATTTCTTCCCATACAGATGAACTTGTAAAAGAGAAGACAATCAAGTAGTCAAATACTTATGTATATGTATAAAAAGCATGTAAGGAAGTATGTAAAAGAAAATGTTGAAAATGTTAAAAGGAATGTGTGCACTTTATCTGCGATGAGAAAAGAGTGTAGAAAGGATCCTGTCGATGAAGTGTGAGTTTTTTGGGTGATCTCATGCCAATGGCTGAATAAGTATAGGAATGAAAGTATGATTTGTCCTCCAACATTTAACCACTTCCTGAAACTATAGAGATGTCTATACTATCTTTTTTACGGGTGATCTGATGCCATGACAGAATTAGTGTAGAGAAAAAACTCTGGTGTTATCCTCTATCCTTTAACTACTCCTCAAAATAGAACACCACTGCAAATGATGTGTACTAACACATGTGCTAAGGACAACATGCCCTTTAAAATCCATTGTGTATGAGTTATATAGGTTGTGTTGAACCCAATCGTTGTGTAATTTCCCCCTTGTTATAGGAACTCCAAGAAAGGCATCACTATGTGATGTCTAAAATCTGAAAAATGTACTGTATCATTACTGTCATGTGTTATATATACTATATGTACACCAGTTTATGGGGTGACTATGTAGACACTAAAATTAGGTCACACTGCCCTTTGGTCCTTTGTCAAATAAACATCTTAAACATACTCACTTAACCATGGCCCCTTTCATCCCACACCAATATTAATTAAATTAAATTAATTCATTATCCTCACAATGTTTATTATTTAAATATCCTAATTGGGATAATTCCCACATATCCACCTCATCTAGCCACCTCACCCTAAGACCTATTCTTAGTAAGTTGCCATAACTAACTAAGACCTACCCAAACCCTAAAAATCAGTGCCTACATTCCCTCTAACCACATTCCTGCCCATTAGAAGGAAGCTTCCATGCTAATCCGTGAAAAAAAATGAAACGAGATCCCAGAAAATTAAGGGGATCTGCCTAGTTTAATAAACCTAGGAAATCCCACCCTAACCGATGCCGATTACCCTAAACTGCCACCAGTTAATCCAGAACCGATGTCAGTTACCATTTAACCCCCAAAACAACCTTATTTCAAGGTTGGCACATTTCTGAGAGATAATCACATCTTTTGAGAACAAGTGACAAAATCATAGCTACATGCAAGCAGAACTAGCATTAGTATACACATCAGAGCATCCATAGCAGTACCTGAAGCAATCACATAGCCATTCACCTTCACGGGAGCATCCAGGGAAGCACCAACACTACACCAAGTTCATTCCATTTGACTAACTAGGCATCAATCTCGTATAAACAATAAGTTTTGTTAACCAACACTCATCTATTCATCATTTGGCAGATCCTTTTACATCTGTTATTAGATTTTACTCTCATTTCCATTCCCCCATCATCTACCTCCATGAAAACTTGACCATATTTTTATCCATACCCTTACACTACCCATACTTGGATCTTAATCATTCCTGTGCATATCCAAGATCCACATAAACCTTACCTTTTCCCTTCCTTTTCAACTAGCCTTAGATCTATCACCCAGCCAAGTTTTTATTGAGTTTCCTGTACCCCGACCATACCGATGCTGGTTACCCACAATCATTTCCAGTTAACCTAAACCGACACTGGTCATACTAAAACGACATTGGTGTCTATGTCTTTTACCAGGAATCAAGAACAAAGTTTCTAAACCTCCACCAACTACCCAAAACCACCCTAAATCTCACCCTGAACAGTAACAGTACCCTGACAGAGACCTTGACCTTCATATTCACTCATAGCTTAGCATTTTGTGAATGAATTTGCTTATTGTAGATGAATGAGATACCTAAATCATTTTAACTACAGTAGGATTTCCTTTATTATCAACATTAATTTGTTTTAAACAATGGATTAATAGCTGTCTAATAAGTATCACACTTCCTAGATCTAGCACATGCTAGGCAGTCCACTGCATATATTGTTTAACTTTTATTTGGTGGTATTGTTTTCCATTTTAGGTAGGTCCTCCAAGCAAAAAGGAAGCTCTCACGATCAGCTATGGATTCAGAAGTCATATGCACACAACAACCTATAACCAGCATCACAACAGATATTCCTCCTAACCCATTACCCTTATCTGTTTCATCAACATTAAAAGAAATGCATCTAGAATCAGGTGAAACATTTTGGCATGCTCGGTGGGACCCATTCAAGGTTCTTTGCATTCTTTCATTTCTAGGAGAAAATGTTGTATGTTTGTTTCTTTTCTAAAAAGTTCTTACATTAAAACTTTCTCCCCTGGAACCTTCTTCTCTTCTATTGTCTAAAAGAAATCTTATTTTGGTGCTTAAAACAAACATTTCTTCCCTTTCATTAGTATCACATTAGTGAAAGAACATCCCTTCTCCTGTTCATCTATTTCTAGCATCGAATTCTACATTTTGAATTGGGTTTAAAAATCATTTCATTTCATTCTACTTTTCTGCATTAGCTCACATTAATTAAGGGTAACCTATACGTTGGAAGTCATTCCCAGCTGATAGTTGACAAATGAATCATAAAAAAGCACTTCCTTTATTTTTCTCTCTCTAAATCTTACCCAAACATCACAAATTTAAAATATATACACATTCTTGAACAACATCTCACTCAAAAGAAGCTTTAGGTGATCACACAATCACGGCACAGTGGGCACCCCACTGGTTATCTCTGTCCAGTACCCCATCAGAGGATGGCTCACCCCCACCATAACATACCTGAAACCTCTCCTTGTAGATCTCCTTCTTCATAGGAAGCTATCCTCACCAAAAAACTTTATTTTACAGTTCATGATTCAGTCCTTAAATAGCATAAGCTAAACAAACATAATAGGAAAAGCACTCTTAGGATCATATTTTTCTTAGTGTTTCTACTTGGCTTGCGTTTTGAGGTGAGAGGTCACATTCTTCATTTTTCTTATTTCCCTTTGCACACTCCTTATCACAGTTTGTGTATTCCAGCTTCATTTGAGTGTTCCTGGACCATATTCTCATCATTATCATAATTTTGAGTTTGATTCCACATTTAATTTTAACTCACAACCACATTTTCTTCATCGTTGTTTCAATTTCACAGTAAGCAGTGTCGGTCCAGTGACCGTCATCAGTTACCCTCTGACCATAATCAGTTTTAC